>JAQIVZ010001447.1:0-32862 GCA_034700945.1 Arrhopalites spinosus
TTTTTTTCTTACACGTGATTTTGCATTTAACTCGTGTCTTAAGATTTGTAATTTATTTTTAACGAATAATAATCTTGTGTCAACACTTGAATTTTTTTTATAATCTCTAATATTACGACACCAATAAATAATCGACAAAATGCATTTCCGACTTGATGGATTATATTTGTATGCGTTCCTGTATTTTTATAGAACATTCAATACATGTACAAGTAGATCCGTATGCAGTAAAAAATACTTTTTTGGAGATGATGACATCAAAGGTGATGAAATATTGAATCAAACTTACAGAACTAAGGCAGTACATTTGTAATACAAATGTACTGCCCATTTTTATTAGAATTATCAATATCTCAATATAATTCAGTACACAACCAAAACCAATGCACTATTAATTATTATATCGACAGTATACCATAAGAAACTAAAACGTAAATTTAATAATACCCATAACCGATACGTTAAATCTTCTTTGCCATCATGTACTTACTTATAAGTACTTTGTTCTACAAAATTAATATACCTTCAACTATTGAAGGAGGAAAGCTACAGAAAAAAAAGAAATTGAATCAATTTTTTAGATCAACTTGACAAGCTTTTCGAACATCATTCGCCGTTAAGGGAGCATCCATAAAAATGTCTGTATTGAGATTATTTTCCTTCAGAAATTCCTTGACAGCATTTTGAATTGCCACCTGGACCGAGAGTCCGAGATAAAGTGGTGGTTCTCCCAAAGCCTACAAACAAAATCACATCATTGTCAAAAATAAAATCATGACAGTCAATACAATTGTCTACCTTATAATTATTATTTGCTTTATGCAATTGTCAAGAACCATTCATAATACAATACAATGTGGCATCTATATACCTTTGCGGAATAGATAGGCCTTGGATGTGTAGATCCCCGTAAAAAAGAAACATTAAATTCCTGTGGAGTATTTGCGATTGTAGGGATTTTATAGGTCGCTAATGAGTTGGAAGTCAACTCTCCGTTATTACTGTAATTTGTGTTTTCTAAAGTGAACAGACCCAGACCCTGCATGAATCCTCCTTCCTACAATATAATTCACACAAATCAAATTATATTTTGTACATTAATGTGAATAATGTCATTCACTAAGAAAAATTAGAAATTAAAGTACCATTTGACCAATATCAACTCCTGGATTGAGACTCTCACCAATGTCCATAACTATGTCAGTTCTTAGTACCTAAATTAATTAGTAAATTTCACGTATTTATTTTCACTATTTAATCCTTAAAACATTCTTTACTGGATAATAAATTTTTTATACTTACTGTGTGCTCGCCAGTAACACAATTTATTTCAACCTCAGTACATCCAACTCCAAAAGTGATATAATTATATTTATAAGGAAATTCTATTCTGTAAAAGTCAATTATTTGAATTGTAATAAAATTTACATTATAAATTACACTAAATTAAACCCATAATATTACTTATTAAATCCGATGGCAGACAAATTAATACGCTCCAAATACGCTATAATTGAAACAAAAAATCATAGTAGTTTAATGACAGATTGCAGTCTTCATAAATATATTTGTTGACTTACCACTGCTAATCCATTCTTCCCAAGTTCCATTGGGATTGGCCTTCCTAATGGGCTCTAATCTTTTCTTGAGTTTCATGCAGGCATTCTTTTAAAAAATAAAATAATACAAATCAAACAATTCATATAATTAATGTAAATTAATTCTCTCAATGAGTCTCGTACCAAAACTGCTGGTCCATTTAAATCACAAGTCATACTAGCAGCACTGACAGTGGTATTGGGGACTTTCTCTGTAGAAGTTGTAGGGACTTGAATTTTTTCAATTGGAATTTCAAGTACCCGACTTGCAATCTGTACCATTTTTGTATGAATACCCTGTCCCATCTCCAGACCTAGAACATTAAATAATAATTAAATTTCTCTACACGAATAGTTACAAGTATTTATTTTACCGCCATGATTGACTGCTACGGAGCCATCTTTGTAGATCATAACCAGTGCTCCCCCTTGACTAAAATAAAAATCATTACAGTTATGAATCATAACTCAAGCAAAATATTACAAAAAAAAACTAACTTCATGGCTGGAAAAGGAAATCCCATTCCTTGTGAGCAAGTGACCATTGAAATCCCCCTCTTTCGAAATTTATTTTTGGAATTAAAGTCATTGACTTTGACAACTCTCTCCTCCAAATTTGCCAGTTCTTTGCATTCGTCCCAACAACGTTGATTAGTACAATTATCCCATGCCATTCCAAGAGGAGTTACATCCCCTTCGTGGTACAAATGCATCTCGCGAATCTACAAAGGTCAATAAGTTTAAAATGAGTGTTTCCAGTTTATTTTTTAACAGTTTACTGTTTACAAGTCAAACCTCTTCCGCTGATTTGCCTACAGACTGTGCCACTCGTTGAATAATCGTGTCCATTACAAAAATGGCTTGTGGTCCTCCAAAACCTCGAAAAGCTGTATAAAATAATTTTAGTTTAGTTTTGATCTAAAAATTTAATGTACATTTGCTATCTGTCGATTTATATTCTTCACCTGTATTGGACTGAAGGTTTGTAAAACACGCATTTCCATTCAGGTCCCAATTGTCAATTTTGTAGGATATAGAACTGCAACAAAGGAAGGCCTCCAAGACATACCCAGAGGCATCAATTGTACACCCACCATTGGAATAAATGTCTGCTTTAATTGAATTTATACGACCCTACGAATCAACACAACAATAAAAATCAAATCAAAATCGACCATCTGGCCAAAGCATTTAATATAAAATTTTCTTACGTCTAAATTAAATCCAACTTTATAACGTGTCAAAAATGGATGACGTCCTCCTATGAATTTCATGTCTTCTTCTCGAGTCAAAGTACAACGAACTGGCTGGTGAAGTCTGAAAATAATTAATTATTGATTGAATGAGTTAACAATCAATTTAATTTAACTTTATACTTTCAAAACTTACTTGACCGCAGCAACTGCCACAACAGCTCCCAAGTGAGAACTACGTGATTCGCGTCCACCAAATCCCCCTCCAATTCTTTGACAGTGGACATTAACTTTATTTGATGGTAAACCTATTATTTTTAATTAAAATTAATATTTTAATCTTAGAGTAGTAGTTAACTTTCATAAATTTTGCACTGAAAATTTGTACCTAAGACACCAGCCACAAGATGTTGACAATCTGTCACTGCCTGAACTGTAAGTAATAATTCTACACCACCATCTTCAGTTGGGATGGCTCGAGCAGAGTGTGGTTCCATGTAAACATGTTTCTGACCTCCTGTCCGTATCTCCCCTTCAAAAATTCTTTCAGACTTTTCAAAACCCACAGTGGCATCCCCATGTTTGAGAGTGAATTCTGCATGGAATGATTTTTTAGCAATTGCCTCTTCAATTGTAAATGTTGGTGGGGGTGCAGCATCCACATTGTAAGTGACTTTAACCAAAGAAGCTCCTTTTCTTGCAGTCAGACAATCTTTGGCTACTACCAAACCAATAATTTGTCCCGAACTTGTCACAAAATCATTAGCAAATAGTCGTTCATCCTTTTTGTCTACTCCGTAAATATTATTTTTTTCATCAGCAAGACTTTTCGAGTCAATAAAGGCTACGACACCAGACAAAGCCAATGCCTCTGAAGTGTCCACTGAAACAATCTTTGCACTGGCTTCCTTACTCAAAACTACAGCACCAAACAATTCATTTACAAGGGGGAGTGTGTCATCAGTAAAGACCAATTCTCCAGTACTACTTTTCATGGCTGATAAGTGCTGAACAGGACGGCCTATCAGATCTGTTAAACTCTGCTCTTTTGGTACAATTTGAAAGAGTTGTGAAGATTTTCTGGTAGAAGTATTACACAAAGCAGTATCTTCAAGACGTGGTCGATTTTGTTTCCAATTAGAAATGTCTATGAAAAATTCTTGAATAATACTTGATAATATACATTTGGCTTCATCGTCTATTTCACTTGCGATTTCTTGGAGAATCTTGATTGATGCATTATGGATCACGTCTTGAGATAATGTTCTGATATAAAATAGATTTTAAATATTATTGATTTTCATTTTTACATATTAATTGGACATGATATACAACAAAATAAAATAAAGTAAGCAAGATTGCTTTTAACTGACCTTGATATCAAGAAATTCGCTGACTCTTTGACCTCAACAATTTTACTGAATAATTTGCCATTACCCACAAAGCGTATGGCTTGAATGATGTCTGATTGGAATGTAATTTTACTTGCAGCATTAACAATTGCTATGTCTCCATATTTTCTGTTACTGCGTTTAGTGAACCAGATGTATTCATTCTACATTTAAATAATTAAAAAAATATGAATACGTTAATTTAAACTTAATTAAAGTGTGAAATTATTTACTCACCTTTTTGGTCAACGGGATTCTGATGTGAGTTAATATTTGAGATGGCTCAAAACTAATTCCACCAGATTCACCGAAGTGCTCTCCTTTCAACTGAATAATCTCCGATTCTTCAGATCCTATTCACAAATATCATGAAAAATTAATGTCATAAAAATTCCAAAAATTAAAATCATGTGGTAAAGGTATTTTACCATGTGAAGACAAAGACATTGAGGCCCCAGCAGCGACCAAAAATGACGTTAAATCTGAAGCATCATTCTTGCCTACAAGTCCTCCACCAATAGTCTATAATTTTTAATTAAAACTTATTAGTTTTATTAAAATTGAGTTGTCAATCACTTTCAAAAATGTAAAAATAAAATTCTTACGGCAATATTTCTCAATTGTAAGTCTCCAACTTTTAGGAATAAAAAAATGAGTAAAATTGACTAAAAAACGTGACAAAATATTCCGCCTCCGCATATAATTGAGTTATTTATAATGAACTGACCTTTTGGAAAGAAATTACAAAATGCATTGAAAATACTCCCATACTGTCCATCATCTCCTTGATTTTTACAAAAATTTTCAAGTTGGGAAAATGTAACAGCTGCACCGACTATTAAATGATCTTCATGAACTTCAATTTTACTCAATTGTGGAATTAATGGACTAATTTGAATGAGAGTTAGCGTTGGATCGATATTCAATCGAATCTTCTCCCGTAAATCTGATAATAAAAAATGAATGAAAATTACTTTCCAATTAACTTGACTTGACTGTGTAATTAATCAGTAATTTGTCAATAATTATTAATTATGTACCTTTTGCAGTCCCTCCAGCAATGATGAGAGCATTTGGGTGAGTTTTTTTGAGATTCAACAGTTGTTCCAAAGTCACTGGTCGAAAAAATGTTAATGACTCACAAGTAAATCGTACAGATTTTGTGTCCTCTGACATGTCAATCTACAAAGTTAAATCAATTTGCTTTTAAACTAACTCTTTTGTTTTTAAAAAAAGAATAAAAATGGCAAAAACAATTAATTATTAATTAATTTTACAAACGCACCAATAGTTCTGGCGGGAAAATCGGATCTTGAGAAGAATCGTATGGCTTGAAAGTTGATGGATCGTACAAGGGAATTGATTCGGTACCATTATGTGAATTCTTTTTATTTTTACAACAGTTGGATGACCCACAAAATGTTGACAATCCTTCCAGGATTGGTCGATAACCAGTACATCGACAGAGATTACCTTGTAAAGCATCTATAAGATCCTTTTCTGATGGATTTGGATTATTCCGTAACAAAGTATAGGTCGACATTGAAATTCCAGGACTACAAAATCCACATTGAATGCCATGACTTTTGCTGAGTCTCTCCTAAATTAAGTGTAATTTATTAAATTAAAAAAGACTTTGTAATTAAAGCACGTAAATTTTTTTATCTAAAACATTACCTGGATTGGATGTAATCCCTTATGAATACTTCCTATGCCTTCAACAGTGATGATGGCAGCTCCGTGAACAGTACAAAGAGAGGTCAAGCAGGCATTGACCGCCAAGTTTCTGTAAAATTTTTTATAAAAATGTAAATTTTGATTGGAAGCAGGAATTGAATTGGAAATATAAACTCACAAAATTTGTCCAGTGTCTCTATTAACTCTAGAGATCATGACAGTACAAGCCCCACATCCTCCTTCACCACAAGCCTCTTTGGTTCCACATAGAAACACTGTAAAAAAGTTGTAATTTAAATGTTAGTTGTAATTTACAATTTGAAAATTGTGCATTCAAATTTATTTGAATTTTACTACACACATTTATTCCGAAGGTAGTACATCAATGTCCACTCTGGATTTGGATTGGCTTCATTGATCTTCTTCCCATTGACAAAAAAGACGAGACTGTCACTATAAATGCCCACCATCTTAATTGTTTTATCCGTAATGTCTAGATGACAATTTCAACTGAATACAGATATTGGATCGGTTGACTTGGAATTTCAACTTTAACTTCAATCCTCCAAATGCCAAGGGTAATTGATGAGTCCTATTGTCAAAATAAAATATAATCAAAACTCTTAATTATAGTTGAACACGAATGGCCATGAAATGTGGGAATTGCGTGAACAGTAAAGAACGTTGCACGTTTTAAAATTATAATCACCAAAAAATTGAAAAAAGACACCCTGACTTATTTACGTAACCTTGAACAAAGTGAAAAAAATGAAAGTTTTTAAACCTTCAAATCTGGAGTTTTTATTGAAGATCAAAGAATGGTCATTCATCGCAAAAAATATTGTAATATCTTATCATAGGATTCCTATGGTACTAATTGAGATAGTCATGTCATTTAATCATTTATTTTTGCACTATCTTGTTATCATACTCAAAGATACTCGAATGCCTAAAATTACATATTCAGTATGATTTTGTGTCAGTGCTTTATTCAGAAAACAAGACTACTCTTTTTAGAAATTTGCATATATTTATTTAAATGCATTCATTTTCAGTTAAGTACTGTCTACTTATTTTTAATTCTTGGGGCGTAGAATTATAAAAATTTAATCAATGCTTCATACGTTCACTAACCGAGACCTCTTCCCAGAATTGAGATTTATTTACAAACATGAAAGATTATGTTGTCATTATTTTAAACTTTAAGCTTTGTCCTAAATGAATGGCTTCCCCGTACAATGAGAGGCAAGTCAAGCTAACCTTTCATGTATATATTATTACATATTACATATCAAATTAATTAATAATTAATTTAAATTATTCACCTAAACAGGGGTCATCCACCATGTGGAAACCCAACAAGTGTAAAAAGTTTGGGAAGGAATTACTTTTTGGACGAAGTCGAGACAAAACAAGGGACCGTGTTCTCCATGGACTTGTCTTTTTCTCTATTCTATACGTCATTATTGTCACTATTCAAAATGGAAATAAAAATGTGACGAATAATGTTCGATTTGGAAAGGCCACTGGAGGTCAATCTGACCCATGTCTTCTCCCCGAAGAAGGATGTCGAGAGGAGCATTTGAGTATAATAAAAACAAACGTTTTTGAATTCATTTTTACAAAATAATTTGCCTATTGTTATTTATTAATCAAGTTACTTATTTTCATGAAAGGAAAACATTTGGATGGACTCACGGATTGGAATGAACGGAATACACATCCACGGTACAAATATGAAGACTTGATAGGTACCATTAAATGTTCCGAATGGTACATTTTAAATATGACGGAATGTCATGGGTCAAATGAAGTCCTTGAACATGAAGATTTCTATTGCAAACAAAAAGTTGTCCAATCGATGAAACAAGACTATACGGCTTATAAAGTTCTGATTGATCATTGCAAGAAATATAATTTCCCAATTAAACGAGAGGAATTTGAGGACTTGGAACATTTGAGTCTATTTTAATTTTTTTGAATTTGACCGAGTTCTCTATTTGTAAATCTTTATAAACCCACCTTTTCAACATTAATTTTAAAATGAATCTCATATAAAAATTGAATGCAATCAAATAGCAATCTCGCTGTGGTCAACTTATTTATTTTAATTATAGTCTTCTTTAAATTAATTACTTCAAATTAATTAAAGAGCAAAAAGAATAGAGAAAGCAATTAGTGAACATAATTTAATCTGGAGTCAAGATTTGAGGATAAAAAGCTTTCACTTTTTGAAATTCTTCACATGACTTACAAAATTTTATTACTGTCAGACTTTTGTAGGAACTGCATTTTATAATCCTAGTTATTTATTAATAGAATCAGTGGCACTGATTTGGGCAATTTAGCTATTTGTTATCAAATAAGCTTACGATGAAAATAGTTGAGACTCGTACATTGATAAATTTCAAAATTAATCCAGTCTCTTGAAAGTTAATGTTATATATCTGTGACCTGAGATTAACCATTATTGTGGTCAAGTACAGATATATAAAGCATTTTACATCCACATCCAGGAAGTTGAACGGTCTGATCCAAATGCCAACAGAATTTAATTATTTATCCATCACATTCACAACACTTGCAATTTTTTATTATACTATTTTTTAAGTCTAGATTTTTAATCCAGAAACCAGGAAAGATTTTCTCCAACAAAAACAAACTTGAAGAATTAAATTGCTTACAGTCAGCGTATAACTATGGGTTAAATGAGGACTTTAGTAAATGTATTCTTTAGTCCAAGTATAAATTTATGGTCACTGAATATCCTCCAAGTCGTGAAGATTTGTTTTGATTTTGTTTTAACTTTATTAACACTCATTTTTGACTAGAGACAAAAAAAATATTATAAAAAATTGAATTAGTCATTTTAAAAATGACGTTTAAAATTTACCTCTTGACTCTCCTTTGTATTTTTCTCCATGAGTCAAAGGTCGGCTGTTCTATAAGAAGTGAGCCCAATGTGGAATGTGTATTGTCAAATCAAGATTTCCAAAAATATAAATGGCATTGCAACCCAGAATGTCAATTGGCTACCACCTCAAATGATCTTCCGTATCCCATGACCGGTCAATTAGATGGAAACACAATTTGGTATTTTTTTTTTGGTGAGCCGGAGGGTCAAACGAATCAAGCAATGTACAAAAACTTCAGTGGACAAGGCTATGATTTTAATGATGTTTATTTTTATTGCGAGTACTACAATGGAGTTGACCCTAGTCATGAATCCGAGATGTATGTCATGCCAGTTCATGAAGACTACATTAATTTCCTACCATCTTCTCAAAACTTTAGTTGGTCAAGTATATTTACCAAGCTTGATGACCACTTTATTCAAGACTACTCTGTAAATTTTTTTTACAAACTAATTACCGTTAATTTGCTTTATTAAAAGTTTTAATTTAAAACACTGTTCTGATTTTTTAACAGCTTGAAGTAGGAACATTTAGTACTCAAGGAAATGACATAGTACTACTAAGACAACTAATCATTTCATGGGGAGCCCCAACAACTGAAAAATATCTTGTTGACTACTGTAAAATTCAAGAGGAAATGTCAACAACAGAGACAGCAATTAGTTCAACACGGTTCACAGACTCATCGTCAACAACAGACTCTGAATCCTCCACAGTCACCGAATCACTGAATACAACCACTGTTGAACCAGATTCAACGATAGACGAGTCTTCTGACACCACTATAGAGTCCACAACAATTGACACTTTCAGTACCACCACTGAAAGTCTAGAGACGACAACGACAGAAGATAGTTTCAATGGGATTAATTGTTTGAATGACTTGGATAGTTTTGAACAATTTTGGGGATCTCATCCTAAAATGACTGCTTGGAATGATTCTAGTCATTTTCCTGACCTTCCAACTATGGATTCAACTTCCGGTCGAGTATGGTGCATGAAGGGAGAAAATAATCCTGGCTATATATTTCATAATTTGACAGTGTGGTCAGAAACTGTGGGGTTAGATGTGAATAGTATTAATGAACTGACGATACATATTGAACATTATTTTCATGTCCCTGGCTCTTACTTGTCATTTTTTCCTACTATGAGCCAACTTAGAGATGGTCAGAAACGAACCTTTTTGACCCCTTCTCCAAAGGGTGTTTGGAGTAAAGATATTATTAATATTAATCTTGTGGATGCTAAGGCTTAACAGGTACTACTCATAATTTTAATGTCATTCTTATGTCTGGGACAAATACAATTAAATCGTTTTTTTGGTTACAGGTGGAAGGAAATACTAATTATTTGTGTGCTGAAAGTTATTGGTGCTTTCGGAAGGTTGTAATTTTTGTGAATCGGAAACTTACAGAGTTTGATGTCAACAGTTGCCAGTGATCAGTATTTTTTTTATAGATTTATTGTGCTTGTATTGTATCATTTAATTCTAATTAAATTAAGCGATTAAATTATCAAGAAAATAATTTGTCAATGTTGGTGGATTTCTTTGTCATTTAGACGTTGTGCGAATTTAAAAGGTCAAAGATAGATGACCCAAATTCTAAGCTTCAGGAGGTACATAGTAAAAATACATAGAAACGTTGCATAGAGCAAGCCCCAACTTTTTGAATCAGTCGAAAAAACAAAAAAAAACAATTCTTGTGTAAATATTACGGCTGGAAATAACTTATTTAAGTTTGTTTTGGTGAGTCATCGTATAAAACGACATTCAATAATGTAGACTAGTATTTTTTAGAATAAGTTTAATTTTGTCCAGCTTTTCTGTGCCTTGGAGAAGCTATTTTTTTATCAAAGTTCCTGTGAATTCAGTCCAATCAGAGTAAAAATTGTAAATACCTACTGTGATTAATTCTTTGTAAAATCAAATCATTTTTGGTATATTACAAAGTCCATTTGGAAGATACAAAGTCAGACCTGCCTCACTTTAAAATTAAGTGTTAATGAAAGTAAGGGTTTCAGTCTCTCGTTTGCGTAGCAAATTTAGTTGTTTATTTAAAAATCGAAAGAAACCTCAACTTTTATGTCCAGCAGAAATGTCTGCCCTTGATAACAATGAGGTAAAGAATCTCTCTTTTGATATGTACGTCATTTTTTAATAATTAATTTGAAATAAATCATTGATATCTAATTTGTTTTTGTATTTTAATCACAGATTGGCACAACAGTCGAAGTTGACCTGAATGACGAGCCTTACTTGGGAAATGTGATTAAGAAGAAGAGAACGCCCAAGAGAATATTGTAAGATTCAGTAAACTTAAATATACTTTTAAACATGCCTATAAATAAATAATGTGTAGGTAGATAATCAATTTTAATGATAAATTAATTAGGCATTTTAGTGATGGAATTATGGAAGAGTACGACTCGGATGACTCTGATGAAGATGACTCAGATGTCAAAGTAGAAGAGCCTTTTCGTAAAACAAAAGAACGAGCCTTGGAAGCAACTCCAGTGCCTGCCCCTGTCGATCCTGTAATTTTAATTACTATTATTTTTATTATTAATCTACTTTAATTCACAACTTATGAATTTCTGTTACGTAATTATCCAACCAAATATATCATGTCAATTCATGTCATCATATTATTAATATAGAAAGGATTGAGTTGGCCGGCATGGGTCAAACATTACACTGTCACAGGAGGGTCAAAAACTTTGAATGTGCTGGATCGTGTTGGTGAAAATGTGGCCTACTATTTAGGAATTACCACACCCAAGTATCAGGTACTTAATTATAAATATCCTCATTGACTGTAAATGTGAATATTAACATCATTTGAAATACATTTTACTAAATATACTTGTATTAATTTTTATAATTTGAATACAGTATGAAATTGACGAGTACTATCGAGCCAGGGATGAAGCTCTAGCAGCAAAGAAGTTGGAAGATATAGAATTTCAAACTTGGGATACATCTCCAAATCCAACAACAGGGCCTGGTGATACTGCTGGGCAAGTCATTACAGAAGAGCAAAAACCCATGAATTGTACTAATAATCAACCGAAAGTTTAGTACTCCGGGAGGACTCCCAAGTACTCCTCTTCATCGTTAAATTGTCTCCTGTCAAGAATTTATACGTCATGTTAAAGTTATTGACCTTTCTCTTCCTGGTCTAGTCGTTACAGTAGTACTTTGGAACTGAAATTTATTGTAATATGCAATATGAGACTACAGTACTCGTTCATCATACCACAAGCATGAATATGCCTCTCTTCTGTTATATTTCAGTCTTTTTTGTACATATAATGTTTTTTCTTCTAACTCAATTTGAGTTACTCCAACATGCATGTGCACGTGTATTTTATGATTTATCCCAAGCATTTTAGGTATATATTATTCATGTCAATTACTGTAAGTTTATTGTCTGATTCTTTTTGTACTAAGCAAATATTCTACATAAAACTAACTGTCGTCGCATATTTATGACTTTGAAAATAAATGAATTATTATGTAGTATTACAACGTTTAGTCAAATTATAATGCTGGTTCTATTTAATTATAGGCATCATATTAAGGAGCATTAAATAATTAAGGGCAGAAATACAAAATTTCATAGAACTTAAAAAGTCCGTCTTTTTTACAAAGCAAAAGCCCAACGAGAAAACTAAACTCTGTCTGGGGAGGAGCCTTTGTTCAAACAAGCGAAGCTAAATTTATTTGAGTTGAATTTATTTTTATTTAATCTTTTGAATCTAAAAGAAGCATTAAACTCAGAGTTCTACTATTACAAGAGGATTTTGCAAAACTTGTCGTATACATTTATAAAATATTTCGTGGTAGGAATAAACTCAACTTTCAACAATGTCCGCCATTGATAGTAACGAGGTAAGGAAATAATACTAACCTTTATTAAATTAATTAAGCATTCAATATAAAGTAGTCATTGTTTAAAACTGAAATAATATATTGTACATACTTTAGGCATTTTATGGTTCAATAATATAAAAAACTTCTCTTTTTTTGTAGCAACCTCAATCGCAATCTCAGTCACAGAATTCCACTCAACAAAATTTTGGTCCTGCTAATATTCCTCAAGCTGTGGATCGGGATAAGATTTATCAATGGATTTTAGAATTATCAAACCCCTTGACTCGTGAAAACGCTTTACTAGAATTATCGTAAGTTTTACCAATTTAATAATTAAACCACAAGCATATAATCCAAATATTCACAATTTATAATTCATGCATATTTAATATGGCATAGCATGTAATGTTATTGTTCTACATTGTTTGTTTACTTATGTGTGTATAGGAAAAAACGTGAAGTTGTTCTTGACTTGGCACCCATGCTTTGGTTCTCATTTGGAACTATGGCTGGACTTCTCCAAGTGAGTAGCTCTCGTTATCATGCTCTTATGCAAAATTATGCAAATCAAAACTAATTATTATACATTTCTTTGTTTCTCTTTCTTTTTAGGAAATCGTGTCCATATATCCTTATATTAACCCTCCTAGTTTGACTGCTCATCAATCTAATAGGGTACTAGTTACATATATGTAACTTTTTTTTTTGAATTATGTGAGATAACAATCTACTAAAGTGTATGTAGATTGTGTTTATCATGTGAAATTTCTTGGCAGCGTCTTATAAATTCTATCCTATCTGTAAAATAGTTAAATTATGCATGCCATTCTTTCGTTAATGTACACTATTTTGAGTATTTTCTCGCCAAATTATATAGAGAGAAAATTATTTAAACATGTTATCATCCATTTATCGTAATATTTTGTTTATTTTTAGGTGTGTAACGCGCTGGCCCTTCTTCAGTGTGTAGCATCTCATGCAGAAACTCGATCCATGTTTTTAGCAGCCCACATCCCTCTCTTTCTTTATCCTTTCCTTCACACTGTATCAAAAACTAGACCATTTGAGTATTTAAGACTGACATCCCTTGGTGTCATTGGAGCACTCGTAAAGGTAATATGAACATGAATGTGATTGCTTGATGTCTTTTACATTAGTTCATTTTTGTCCCTATGACATGAATCTCCTTTTTGTGAGAGTTTCTAGAAATCTAATTTTTAGAAAGCTTGTAACTATAATTATTATAAAAGGAGAATATAAATATTGTGCGATATCTCTCCATCTGATTGCCGTTTGACCATCTGCAAAATCAGTACTAATAATATCGTACATGTATAAGTATATAATTTACTTAATCTAGTAATAATGTTGCCAACCCAAATTCTAATATTAGTATTTAAGAAATCATCAATACCTAATACATGTAGATGTAACGAACAAGTAAATTTAGTAGATTGCTAATGCAAATGTTGGTTTCCTTCTCTCCTCTTCCTGTCTTTAGAATGACGAAGTAGAAGTAATTAATTTCCTGCTGACGACCGAAATCATCCCACTTTGCCTGCGTATCATGGAGACAGGGAATGAGTTGTCGAAAACAGTGGCAACTTTCATCCTTCAAAAAATATTATTGGATGATTCTGGCTTGAATTATATTTGCCAGACTTATGATCGATTCTCACATGTAGCTATGATTCTCGGTAAAATGGTTCTTAGTCTAGGTAAGATTTTTTTAATTGTATTGTTGTACTTGTAGTAAATAATTCATGACACGGTAAATTTTTGGTGCGAAAAGACATAAATTATATCAAAGTTTAATTTAATACCTTAATTAATTATGGCTCATTTTATTTGTTGTTTCTAGCTAAGGAACCAAGTGCTCGACTATTAAAACATGTCGTACGATGCTACCTACGACTAAGTGACAATTCAAGGTATTTTTTCATTCATTTGTCATCAATATAATATTTTAGGACGATAGATAAGTAGAAATGGTTTATTTTGAAATAATATTTAATAGTTTAATACAGTGTTGTATCATGAATGTGAATGTCATTAAATGTATTTTGTATTTATGATTTCTTTTCCTTTTTACTTACAGAGCTCGAGAGGCTCTCCGCCAGTGTTTACCAGATCAATTAAAAGATTCTACATTTTCCAAGTGTTTGAAAGATGACAAATCCACAAAACATTGGTTGTCTCAGGTAGAAATTCTAAAAAGATGATACTAGTATTTTAGAGATGTTAAGTTGAAAATGAAGTTGGATTATTCTTGTAATTTGTTGTGACAATTGTATATTTTTTACAAAAAAATTGATGGATTTGGTTTCTTTTTTAGCTTTTGAAGAATGTTGAAGCTTCACCCCCTACGTCAGCTCACTCAAATGGTCCCGACCTCGTCAATGCTAAGAATTAGAAGAATTTTACAGGATTTTTTTTATCACAATTACGTCGTTCATTTATTACCTTCAAATCCTGAGTCCGACTCCTGCTCGTACGAAGTACAATACGAATATATATATTATATATAGTAGGTATATATATTATACATACGATACATACGACTGATAATACTGGTACGATAAATCCCTGCAAGTACCAATCCAATCCATTACATAATCTATTATTTATTTACTATTATTATGATGATGATGGTGTCATAATGATAGAATCCGTTTCGCTCTCATTCAACTTCGTATCGTACACCGTACCATAAACGTCAAAATGTAAATAATATGAACATGTAAATTCTCATGATAATTCTGAACTTTATGCAATGAACTTTGTAACATTTACAATAATAAATTAAATTTAATTATTACATCTAATGTAATTATATAAAATAATTAAAAATAATATACTTATATGCTAAAGTATTAATGTAGCACGGGATTAAATGTGAAAATCATGACAAATGTGATGCTGATATAAACAAGCTAATTATGATATAACTATGTAGTAGTCATTTGCAAACTTTCAAGCAAAAGAAGTGACATTATATTTGTTTCAATATTGTGAAATTTTGTATTGCAAAAACTTAAAGAAGATATTAAAAATTTATTGAGTAGTGTCCCTCGCATATCTATATCTCAATATTTAACTTGAATTGTTAAATTGTTCTTTTCATATAAAATAAGGGCATTCCTCATCCTCATATCAGAAAACTAACTTATTTAAAGGTAAAAATATAATTTCCTAGAAGTACTTGAAAAAAAAATAGTCGGGGGGTCCGGTTTCTTTGAAACTTGTTTTTAAAAATAAATCTATAATCTATTTATATTTCTTTTTCAAATTGAAATGACAAAAAAGAATTTTTGTGTTCATACAATCTTTTGAGAGTCTCAAGCTCATACATTTTAATTGTTATACAAGAGAGTTTTAGTAAACTAAGAATTTTAAGAAGTCAACAATGTCGAAGACCACGGATAGTAAGGAGGTGAGGAAATATCTTTTTTAAAATAATTTTATTATCACTCTCTGACAGATATAGTAAAAAGTAAATTTTAATTGAATTTTTGTTTGTATTATAGGCATCTCAATCTAATCCGAAGTGTGTTTTTTGTGGGGACAACGCTTCTCCAAAAGTAGTCAAAGATTTCCCTTACGAAAACATGTTGGGGTTAATTTGGGAGACACTTCGACTTGAGGTCAAATTCCAGGAAAACTCAAAATTTGATCTTTGTGCTCCTTGTTTCTCAAAAGTCTTGAGATTCTATGATCTGAATGACGCCTGTGTCCTCATGGAGAAACATCTGAATGAAGTGAAGAATAAGTTGATTAGGTCCAATTTGGAAGGGATCAAAAAGTTGAAGGACTCAAAAAAACCAATCCTTGATCCCCACATAAAACTTGAAACGGGTGAATTATATTTTTAAATATATAAACTTTATATGTCATACCAAGTAAGTAATAATAAGATTGAATATACTTGCATTTTTTTTTTACAAATTTTAGTTAATTCTTTCTTTTTTTAGCCCACCAAGAATCACCTGTCACAGAAGTCAATCATATCGGAGGCTACAAATATGAAGTAATAGTTACATGTGAGGATGACCCATCCCAATCCTTGGATTCTAAAAGATCTGAGTCAGTTTTATTTTCAACATTTTTCTTTGATTGATTGTGTTTTGTATTTGCTGTACGACATATGAGAGTTTTGTCTTACTAAAAAACAATGACTTAAATTTACAGGAAAGATGACGATCAAGACAAGGGCTCGAGTACTGGTAGTACTTTAATTTCATTTCAGAAACAACGAATGGGCAATAAAAGGCGAAAGAGTACTTCAAGTCAAGAGAAGCAACCCGTGAAGAGCACACGAGGAAAGAGGAAAGCTTACTACAGTAGTGGTTCCGATTTTTAACTTTAATAATTAAAGTTAAAAATAAAAATACATCATTTTTAGTGCTACTGTAGCATTGCTACAGTCTCAGACTGTCTTTCAACAATAAAGGTGGAAAGTAGTATAGACCCACATTGTTGTACTCAATAGACTTAAGTACATACCTTATGTTACTACCTTCCTAAGTATACAAGATAAATTATGTCAATATTTTTCAAGTTAAATAACTTCTATACTTAATTATATGGTAGTTCGTACAAAGTGACGTTTATCAGTTTTTTGCATATTTTTTTTTGTCAATTGCAAACTGATTGTATATAGCTAGGGAAAATTGATACTGCTAAAAATGGACTGAGAATTTTTACATTGTATTTTTATGCTCAACTATCACTATCAAAATATTTTTGTTTTTATATAAAGTACTGATTTGAGTACATCTTCACTAGGTCAAGTTCAACATTCATTAAAAAGTTTTTTTTTCAACATAAGGAAAATGTGTTTATGCGGTTTTTTCTGCTTCCTCTCTAGTATAAAATTTTAGCCCATATTAAACAATTATTTACCTATGTACTTAAACTATTTTGCTGTGCTATGGCATTAAACTGGATTCCCTTTCAAAAGGAAACTCTCATAGTATATTCTCATACTTTTCTATTTAGTCTATAATTTATATTTATGGATATACAAGAACCAGTCTATGGTAAAATATAATATGAAGAATAATATAGGTTACTTGTGAGAGAAGTCGGATGTTGCGCAAGGAATGCTCGGGTTTTTTTTCTGACTCGGAAGGAACCACCCAACACCCGTATTCGGATTCATTGCTCTAGTCTGAGTTGAGTCGTTGAACAAGGAACATACATCTGAAGCTAGATAAAAATTGTCTGTAAATATTTGAAAGTATAAAATTTTTGAAATCATAACTTAAACATAAGAAAATGAGACGATTTGCATGCACCAGTCAATGTATATCAAATTAAATTATATTATATTATAAAAATTAGGCAACTTGAGCTTTGTGATATAAAAGTAAGAAGCTGGTCTTCTTTACAATCAATCTCTAATCTTAATACAAAATAATAAAAACTAAATTGACAGCATGTCTGAATTTGTTCGCGTGTTAATTGGTGCGTCCGAAAAAGCAGCTAACATTGGTAAGTCTCTCTCTCTCTCATGTGTACTAAAGATACATATCTCTAGTATTGCACGTGCTTGTCAAGGGTTATAAAATTTATTTTGTGCATACATAAAATATGTAATTAATATGTAAATATATCTCTAATTTTTAGCACGGATAATTCGTAGTGAGAAAGAATTATTTAAACTGCTCGTCGAGGAAAAATGTGACGATAAGAAGAATGACCGATTTGTTCATGATTTTAAAACATTGTCTGATGTTTTGATTCAAGGTTAAAACAGAAATAATTTTGCTATTGAAAATCCTCAGTATTTCTTTAAAATTAAATTTTTCAGTGCTCATTAAATAATAACTGATTCATTGTTTTTTGTTTTTTGTCCATTATTACTTCTTTGGATCTTCAGAATGTCTGCGACGGGAAATATCCACTGTGGTAAGAAACAATACATGAAAATGTTGTCTAATTTCTTTTGAAAAATGATTTAAAATGCAAACTGAATCAATAATTTTTTGAATTTACCATTTTATTAATTATTATGTGTACCAAATAATTTTGGCAATCTTAATTGTAGTTTCCTGCCATGGCCAGTAATATATTTGGCGAAGAAAGTAATACTTTCACAAATATACTTGGTGAAAGCATTACATTAGATATCAAAGGTACGATCAGTGAATTATTAATGTAAATGTCCATACTAAATGTGTAACTTGTTTAATTCATGATGACGATTATCCACTTTACAGAGAATGAACAGGAAACTATCAAGTTACTAATAAGAGTCCTAAATGGAAATGTCGCCGCAGCAGAGATATTAGCTAAAGAAGTTCATCGAGACATTTCTACAGAAGGAAATGAAACTTCCTTTCTATCCAACAATCTAATTGAGTAATTTACTTTTACTTTTATTATATGTGTGTCTATAAAATAATTGCGTAAGTACATAAGTACTATGGATTGGAGAATTTTAATTTCTTCATTTATTATTTATGTAGGAACTACGCGGATATTGGCGTTTGGATCGATCCAATAGGTTGAAATGAAAAAAATTGACTACATAATTTGGTATCTTTAGTCCTTAAACATAACACTGTTCAATTTAATCAAAAATTTTAATTATGTCTCAGATGGTACTAATGAGTACATTCGAGGGTCCTTTGATGATTCAGACAACCAAAATGGTCATGACCAACTTGACCCTGAAACAATTTTTCAGGATGTTCATCAGTCGGGTAATTTTTTGAATCCATATTATTTCATGGGATTAATTTAAAACATCATTTAACTATTTATTTCTACTTTTGTATAGACGTTGAAAAAATATCGACGTCTGGATTGCACTGCGTCACCGTACTCATTGGGGCATTTAATATGAAGACAGGTCAACCAATTGTCGGTGTCATCAATCAACCATTTTGGAGATTTGATCCCGTCTCAAAAAAGTATGGCTTAGTTTAGTTTGCAATTTATTAAAGTGTATGGCTTTTCAGTGTATAATGCTTTTCAAAATGGACACAATATTTTTACATTAATTTTAAAATCATCTCCGAAATATTTAAGTTGAACAATAAAATTATTGTAATTATTGTTGTTATTTAGATGGCAAGGAAGAAAATTTTGGGGAGTAAGTACCAGGTACTTGTCAATTTTTTCACATGATTGAATTAATTATTTAAGTATTTAATTTAAATTTGATACTTTGAATTTTAAATTTCAGTACACAACTGGCTTCTTCTCTCACTCGATACCCACTAAATCGAGATCAGAGTGCCAAAAAAGTGATCATCTCCAGTTCATCTGAGGATGCAAAACTACAAGAAATATTCAAAGACGACTTTAATTTTGTTTTCTCTTCGGGTGCCGGCTACAAATTGCTATGTGTCGGTAATTAAATTATACTCAATTATATATGGGATCTACACAAGATCTATACATGAAGTTGGAGTATAATAATAATAAGTTAATAACATTCAAATAATTTTATTTTTATAGCTCTGGGATTGGCCGATATTTACATTCTGTAAGTACAATTTATTTAAAGAGAAATTTTGATGATTTGTAATTTTTGTCTTTCTTTGACCTTCAGATCCAAACCAACTGTACATTTTTGGGATACTTGTGGTCCACATGCAATTTTAAAGTCACTTGGTGGAGGCATTGTTAATTATAGGACAATGTTGTCACCGGATAATGATACAGGTCAAAATACTCATAGGATTGAGCCCTCAGTAGAAAATTTCAAAAATATTCCAGGTTGTGATTTAGTCAATGGCAATAAAAGTTGTTCCCAAAGTAGTAATAACAGTGCTTCTACCCGCCTTCAAAAAATTAGTAAATGTGGTGAAATTACATATTCTGTGACCAATCAATGTGATAAAGAGGCTAATTACGCCCATCTTGGTGGAATTTTTGCATACAGAGAAAGTGTAACTGCCAACATGGCTCTTGACTGTCTCAAGAAAGATCTTTGTTAAATTATTATTCGTTTAGAATTTGTCGCAAATGTACCAAAAAATATTTAAAAGTATAAACTCTTCTCCCATTAAACTATCATTATCAATCGCTTAGTGCAATGACAATTAAGATATTTAACGTCAACCTCCTCTGCTTGTTTTTTAATAATAAAGGAAAAGTTAAAATGAGTCTGATTATAAATCTAAACTCGTTACTAAATCATAGATTACAAAAAAATAAAAAATTTAATGAAAAATACGTTCGTAATTAATTAATTGTAATAGTTTCCTGCAGCCCGACACCATGACCAACATGTTACTGTAAATTATACGGATATTAATTGTTGATTGTTTCTTTATTAACAATTACTTAGTTATTATGTGTTGTTGTTCATTGATTGTTGTTAATTAAATAATGTGTACAAAATTACATAATTACAGCTATGAACATTCCTCCATATTCCTCCTAAAGTCCAAACGAAACTATGTTCAAAGAAAAAATATTAATTTATACGAGTCATATTTAGTAAATAAGTGATGAATGAATAAAAAATTATATCAATGTTATGATAAAATAAGTAACTATTTAAAACCTGAAGATTGTATTTTA
This sequence comes from Arrhopalites spinosus, assembly GCA_034700945.1. NCBI lineage: Eukaryota > Metazoa > Arthropoda > Collembola > Symphypleona > Arrhopalitidae > Arrhopalites > Arrhopalites spinosus. The sequence continues at coordinate 21,190 of JAQIVZ010001447.1, forward strand.
TTCTTGGGAACGTTATTACTGAAAAGTTTTCAGTGAAAACAATCTACATTTTAAAATTTTAAATTGTCATGCTAAAGATCTGAGTGAAAATTATTTTAAATGTGATTAAATTCAGAGTAAAGGTAAATAAAATTTAAGAAGCCAAAATGAGTTTGGTCTTGATTAAATAAAGAAAAACTGATGATGTAAGACAGTGTCTCTCTCCTTCATTCTGCATCATTACTTTCTTGACGTGATAAACATTTTAAAACTCTCGTTCATTCTTTATTAGAATTGACGTAAATTTAGTCGATAGAAGGATTTTTCAATCCATTTACGCACAAGAGTGAATACGTACTGACAAGTATATTATGGAGCACTCAAGGAAGGAGAATAAATTAATTAAGATTACACAAAATGCTCAAATCTTAATGGGAACCTTGACCTCATGTGACCTTTGTTCTTTCATCTGGAGACGACAGTTATTTAGTGTACTAATGAGCCATGTACTCTTATCAAAATTAAATGAGAAATAATAATACTCGTACATACAGAAAAACTAAAACTTATTTTCTACTAATACAATCTAAAAGATTATTTATATAGCCAATTTCTTGACAACCTAGGGTTCATAAATAAGTTTTTGCCCAACAACTTTAGTAAATTTACTCAATTATATTTTATTTATTTTAGTTTGTCATTTCTGAACATTCTGAAGCTGAGTCTCTCTTACTATAGTTTGAGATTTATTATAAATTTTACTTAAAAATTAGTCTGACAAAAAATGGGATATTTTCAAAAATCTTTTGCTGTTCTAGTTTTAATTGTAATATTTGAGATTCATAGTTCAACTCCTGCCACGTAAGTTTATGTGCTAAATAGATTTTAAACAGTTGACAAAAGATTACTTGAGTTACTGGTGAAAAATTAATTTAGCTAATTTTTTTTCCGTAGATTATTTTTCAAAACAAATTCTGAAATTGGGTTTGGTCTTCCTACATTACCCACACTATTTCCTAGAACTACCACCATACCGTACTACACCACTCGACCACCTCGGAGACCATTTTCTACAGTAATTAATAATTTAAATAATAGTTTTATAATTTATTAACTATTTTATCTGTTTATACACAGACGACAACTCCAATTCCAGTAGAAGAGGATTATGAAGACATGACATTTACAATTGGTCCAAATAATGAACCAAAACTGATGACAGATTTTGTACCCGAAAAAGTGACTATTCCTACTGTTGTCACTCCAAGTTCAGTTGATGACGGTTCAACAAATAAAATTTTAGAAAAACTGGAAGAAATGGATAAAAAAGTAAATTTACAATGTAAATTAGCAATTTTCATTGCATTTTAAAATTACAATAAGATTTAATTTTGACTGTACCTAATAAATATATGTAATAGTTTGATCAATTGCAAGAAGACTTGAAGAAGGCTCAGGAAACTGCAACTAAACAAGTAAAAAAATTAAAATGTCAGAATATAAATGGATAATTTAATTAATTTAAATAAATTTTCGTTATATTTTATGATCAGAATTCGGCTATCGAGAGAGTTCGGAGGGAATTGGAAGAATATTTTTCAAATCTTAGCGCACAAATGGAGGATGGATTTTTAGTAAAGAAATAATTAGTTATTTATTTTTGATATTAGTTTCTAATTTTAAAAAATTAAAGTTTGTTCATTTCATTTTGTAGCACATAAATATTCCAACAGTAGAGCCGACAACAACAACTCGTCCTACAGAAAGTACGACGACAGAAGAGCCACTTGATGTGGACATTCGATCTCGATCGGTAATGAGTCACTACTAATGACATTCAGTACTCATTAAAATAGTCATTAAAGTTACAATAAAAAGACATTTGTAATAAAATTTAGTCAAGGTTTTTTACCTGGAAAACTGGTTCTTTGAGAATATTTCGCAACCGGTTTAAAAAATATTACATTAGATTATTTGATTAGAAAAATATAATTTTAGACTTGAAAGACCCTTGAAAGAGAGACAGTCTCAGTCATGACAAACTAAAAGGAAGTTCTATTTTCATTTTGTGCTCGTATTATTTAATACAATAATTAAAAATGATTATTTTACAATCAAAGTGTCAAAAGTTTTCAAGTGTAGTGATAATCACTAGTGTTTGCATAATTAATGCATTATTCAGTTTAACTTTCGTCTCTTCTTTTCAGTTTCCATCTAAATTCCCAATCCCTGGAATCGGGAGCAAAAATTCATCTTCACCTTTTCCAAGTCCACCATCTGTTCCTTCTCTTTCGTCTTTGAGTCAAAAACTACCACCAATTCCCGTACTAAATCCGGAAAAGGAGGACCCAACAAAAACTGTAGAAGAGCCTCCACAAAGCCCAGCTGATGAAAGTAATTTAGTTGAAGAAGGAAACCAACTTTCATTTGAATGAATTAAATAATTGTCTATTACAAATATTTCTTTTAAAAAAATTTTTTTTTATAATATTATTTTGAATTTATTGATCCATTTTACAAAAATACTTAATTGTTGCTGGTCAGATTAGTATTTCTACTTGTGCTCTTGTAAAATAATAATATTAAAAGTATCGATTGTCTAAAAAAAGGTTTTTCGGTACTTTCTCTATTTCAACTTGTGCGTACAGTTTTAATTATATAATAATTTTTGCATAAACGATTCATTTTAAAGCTAAAATTCGGGCTTTAATTTGACTATAGATTCAGCTCTCCTCAAAGCCATTAATGAGTACATCCCAGACGTTGGTCTTATTTCAGATGATCCGAACCTTGTGAGGTTTTTACTCTACTCAAATCCCAAGTAAGAATTCATTTTGACTCTTGTCTTTAGTCTCCTGCTTATTATGTAATGCATTGTTATGTATGAAAAGTTTAGAAATCCAGCCGAATATGAAATTTTAGAGTTTGAAAATGTCAGTTCAATAACCTCGTCAAAGTTTGATGGCACAAAACCTGTCAAGTTTTTGGTTCATGGATTTCAACAGAATTTTAATAGTAGTTACCCTCAAAACGTTAAAAATGGTACGTAGTAATTTTCCGTTAATTATTGAATTCAGAAAAGTCTCTTTCATATCTTTAATATTTGTATTTATTTTTCAAAAGCCTTTTTGTCCAAATGGGGTGAAGACTACAATGTCGTAATTGTTGACTGGGGTCTTCTGTCAATTCCAAATGCTCCCTACATTGCACCAGTGTTCTATCCTTTTGCAGTAATAAAAAATGATTTTATCTAAAATAATTTCAAACAATCTTGATAGAAATTTTTAAAAGAAAATAACGACTCTTGAAAATTCAGGTTAAGAATGTGTGGAGGACGGGAATTCGACTTGGTGAATTTATAAGCTGGCTACAAAATGAATCACTAATTAATTTGGACAAGGTTCACATAATTGGCTTCAGTTTAGGTAAGTTCATTACAAACATATTGTTTGAAACAATGGCATTATTCAGAATAAAAATTTAACATGCAGATGCATGATTGTTAGGCTCACACGTGTCGGGTAAAGCAGCTTCCACAGTTCAAGAAAAAGTGAATGCATCTATTCATCGAGTTACTGCCCTCGATCCAGCGGGACCAGAATTTTATACAGGATTATTGGCAAGAAAATTAACACCAGAAGATGCTAAATATGTGGACGCCATTCATACAAATTCTGGCCAATTAGGAATTTGGCAAAATGTTGGACACGTTGACTTTTATATTAATGGAGGTTCGGGGCCACAACCTGGTTGTCTTGGTCTTGATTCTTTCAATGCCGTCCTCAGATCAGTCACTGGATCAGTTACTGGTGAGAAATTTTAGTTGTTTTTAGATTTCCCAGATATTTAAAAATGAAACAATTTTTGAATAATTTTATTTTAAAATATACTCAAATTTTTTAGGAACTTGTAGCCACAACATGGCCACTGAATTCTTTGCCAAAACAATTTTGGTTGGAGACGTCCGTTCAGACTCAGACAAACTTTGTGGGTGTACATCCTTAACGAAATATAAGCTTGGACTTTGTGACTGTGAGGAAATGGTTTTGTTTGGAGAACATAGCAGTCATCGGTAATTAGTTTTTTACAGTTATGTTGATATTTTTTTATAAAATTTTATTGTGTAATTCATTTTGTATTTGATAGAACCAATGGAACATTTTACATGGATTACAAATTATGAACAATTTTTCTCATTCTAAGATTAATTGCAAATAAAAGAGAAATAAATTGTCAATTCCAATCGAGCCAATGTTACAGTACAGCACACTTTTATTGCTATTCTTGTACTTGGAATAATTAGATAAAAACGTCAATAAAAGAAGATACGTAGAATCATTACTAGAGATAACTTATCGTAGTTATCATCCCATAATGTAAAGATAAAAACTTTTACTACAAAAGTGTTGGCATAAAGTAAATAGCATAAATTTGTACAGTTTTTTATAAGGTCGCCAAAGACTCGCCCAGCTGACTCACTGCCAATCCCTAATTTTGTCTACCTGTGCCTGTACAATACGAGAGAGAGAGAATAATTTGTAAATTATTCTTCTTTGTACAAAATTGTTAAATTAAAGTTTGTCATACATTTTGATTTAAGAAAAATTACTTTGAAAAAATGACAGCGACGGTAGAAGCTGGACAAAAATCAGAATTAAAGGAGGAGGCAATACCGTATAAAAAAATCTCAAAAAAACCACGGACATTAAAAGAAAACTGGCAACAACAAACTTTACCCGCCTGGCAGCCTGTGTTTACTGCTGGACGAATAGCTCCAGGTTTATTCCTCATTGGTCTTTTATTCGTTCCGATCGGTGTGGGGATTTGGATATTTTCAAATAATATTCAAGAAGTTAATATATTGTACACAGATTGTTTAAATATTTTGCAGGTTAAAATTAATAATTAACTAATTATATTCCACTTTAAGTAATTTTGTCTACAATCTGTTTGACCAAGTCTTTGTTAATTATTTTTTTAGTCAGTGGACTACCCCGAAGATTTTAATAAGTCTTGTGCTGAGGTCATGACGCTGGAGACAGCTTTGTACAAAAATTGTACATGTCGTTTAAAATTTAATATAACAACTGATCTCACTGGTCCCGTCTATGTTTATTATGGATTAACCAATTTTTATCAAAATCATCGTCAGTATCTAAGGTTAGTGTACAGTACAGTTGCTAGTGATTTTTGTTGGACTAATTTTAAAAATAATTATTACAATTATTCTACTTTTAAAGTTCACGAGACGATCGTCAATTGAGGGGAGACGAAAAATTATTAAATGAGGACAATCCAAGGGATCCCTCCAATGCCTGTAAAGACTATGACTATGAAATGTTGGAGGATTGTATTGTGGACTTTAAATCAGAAAATGTGACTTTAGACAAAGACAAGAAAAAATGTAGAATTTATTTACCTTGTGGCGCCATTGCAAATTCCATGTTCTCTGATGAAATCAAATTATTTCATAATTTTCTTGGGAGAGACGGAGAAAATGCTAGTCAAATAGTGGTACCTTTGAATCGAACAAAAATTGCTTGGGACAGTGACAAAAACTACAAATTCAAGAATCCATTATGGTTTTATAAATATCACAATGACACAAATCTTCAAAGTAAATTTGTCAAGCCCAAAAATTGGCGAAAAAATTTGTGGGAGTTGGACCCAGCTGATCCTGATAATAATGGATTAAAAAATGAAGACTTGATTGTTTGGATGAGGTAAGAGAATTAATTTAAATTAAATTTTTTTGTGTACAGTAATTTTTTTTATTGTAGGGTGGCAGCTCTTCCAACATTTCGTAAATTATTTCGTATTGTAAATCAATGGGAGACCCGAGAATTCCAGAAAGGTCTTCCCAAGGGTGAATATATGTTGGAAATTGACTACTATTTCCCGGTTGTGGCCTTTGATGGGACAAAAAGTATTATTTTGTCAACAACCTCAATCTTGGGAGCCTCAAATCCTTTTTTGGGAGTATCTTATGTCATTACTGGAACAGTTTGTATTATTCTGGCCATCTTCCTCCTAGTCGTCCATGTCAAGACTCGCGAGTTGAACAGAAAAGTAGTCCATATTGACTAAATTATTGGGGTTATTATTATATCATTGTAAATTTGTTATCTTGTACCGTAGTCCATTCAAATTAGTACTCATCAGTTATGAAATTTAAAAAAAAATTGTGATATAATATGTTAATAATGCTATCATTTTTATATTGATGTAGGTAATAGAAACTCAAATTCTCCTTCAACGAAATGACACGAGCAACAAAACATACTATGGGACATGATCATGATCAACTGACCAAGCCAAGCCAAGCCATTTAATTTATTATTGTACCAATAATGTGAGCCTGATATTTGTGCTTCATGTAATAAGTCAATTAAATTTTTATTTTTTACGTTTCTATTTTATATTCTACATACAATGGTGCACATTATTTCTTACAAGGCTTTTTATTGACCATAATAATAATGATGATAAAAGGCCTTGATTTCTTACTTCAGCAGTTCTACTTTGAACCTTAAGTCTCTCTCTCCTTGGGAACAACATCATACAAATGACAATGTGTAACATGCAAACACGACAATTTTTCGGTAGTATTTTTATTTTTTTTCAGTGTTTGATTGCACGATTTTATTTATTTTTATTATTTTATAATTACATACAAAATAATTAATTATTATTTATTTTTGCAAGCAACATTAGATTTAATTAGTATAATTACATATACCTACTATCTATTTTTTGTCCATTTATTTTTAATGTCTTCAAATGTACCAAAATTACCAGTCAAAATATCTCTCATTAGCCACCCGCCACCCCTAAAAATTACACAAACTCTTTTTTCAGTTTTGACCATTGGATGATATTGACACTGATAAAAAAATCAAAGAATCTTAGTTCTCTCATCTTAGAATTAATTGTATAAATAATTATTAAATATAGTCAAGTCTAAAAAAAAGTTTTAAAAAATTCAATAAAATTAAAATGGCACAAAAGAAGGACAAGAAGAGATCAAGTGCTTCAAATCAAGACGAGGTCAAGAAAAATAAGGACAAGAAAGAGTCAGCTGCTTCACAAAAAAAAGATGACGATAAAGGTCAGGAAAAAAGTAAACCAATAGACTTAGAACATGAATCAATTATATTCGAAAAACCATCGACTGTTGAAGCACAAAATTCATCGAATTTCAGTGTACAAAATCAAAGTTCAACAGCCACCACCAGAAGTTCTGCTAAAAATAGCACTTTAGTGATTAACCCAAAAAATACATCGGATGTTCTCAAAGAATTTATCCCTCCACGTAAAGAAAATAAAATTGAGACTGATTCTACAACCAATCGTCCTCCGAGTATCATTAGTATCGTTAGTGATCATGATCCAACACCAAAAGACAGTCAAGAACTGGAGACTGAACTTCATGATGCACAGGAGGATCCTGAACATCAGGATTTTGAATTGAAAGAAATTGAAAAGACACGTTGTAAACAATTTTTAGGAGTTTTATATCGACTCAGAGGACTTATATTGGCCATTCTAGCCTCCATCCAGCTATCTTGTGCTGCATATCTCGTCCGTCGTCTTCTCAAAGAGAGATCATATGACGCCACTCATTGTGCAATCTCTCGTTTTGTGGGGCTCGTGTTTTTCAGTATGTTGATCATTCCCTTCGTCCAGGTCTGTTTATTAATGTACTGAATTAAAGTCAAATTATAAAATGGTACATTTACAGAAAAAGAATCCCATTATCTCTGTTGTGTGTCCTACAAAAACAAAAGCTCAAAGATGGGTCTTGTTAAAATTATTGGTAATGTTTGACACCGTTTGATTTTAATAAAATCATTTTAATGAAGCCATGTAGTTAATAAATGAACATTTTTTGCTAAATCCAGCTTCGTGGTTTCTTCGGATGTTTAACAATAGGCTTTCAATTTTATTCCCTCAACTTCATTGAATTAGGAGATGCAAGTGTCATCCTTTTCTCAAATCCAGCTTTTGTAGCCTTTGCAGCACACTTTGTTCTAAAAGGTTTTAACCATTTTTTGATTTTACAAGTTAAATTATTTTCTACTCTTGCCCTCATTTTTGAACATTTTGTTTTTGTTTTGAACAGAAAAATGTGGAATTTTTCCAATATTCACAGGTTCTATTAATTTTATAATTAATTTTAAAATTTAAATTTAACACTGTTTATAATCATGATGACCTCTTACTAGTAACTAATTCGAAATTTATATGTTTCAGCTCTACTGACCATCGTTGGTGTTATGCTAGTGTCAAAGCCGCCATTTATAACTGGAAAACCAGGAGAATATGGCTATCACCAAGCGGTAAACTCTTGCTTTTATTATTTCCATAATTTAATGATGACAAAAAAATCAAAATAATAAAATGATAGATTGGAATTGCACTAGCTGTTGGAGGTATGCTTTGCAATACTGCGTCCATAATCATCATCCGTCTCATGAAAGGCGTCCATTTTTCCATCGTCACATTCTTTTTTGGACTGGTGGGGTTAATTATGGCAATTATTGTGGCAGCCTCCACAGGAAAATTAACTGGAGGACCCTCACCAATATTGGCAACAGATTATATCATGCTTGTTGGAGTCGGCGTAATCTCTTTCTTTGGAATTGCTGCCACTACTTTGGCTCTTTTTTATGAGCAAGCAGGACCGGTGGCCATTGCTCGATCTTCTGAGGTCATCTTCTCTTTCCGTAAGTATTTTAATTTAATTAAGATAAAGTCCTTTTTTTAAATTGTTTGTATTTTCTTTCTAGTTTGGCAAATGATTTCATCAATTTATCCTGATGCATTTAGTTTAGGCGGAGCAGCCCTTGTTTTTTTTTGTATTATGATCACTGGTTTCCGTCAATATGTAGGACAGCTTAAAGATGGTCATAAATGCAAGAAAGCATTTTGGTGGATACTAAAATAATGAACAATTAAATAATTCATACAAGTCCATTTTATTTTCATTTGTACATTTTATGAAATAGTATGATCATCGTCATATTTATTGCTGTTAATTTAACATTTAATTCAAGTTAACATACAAATTTCATTTGAAATCAAGATAGACAGATTCAACTACTAACCTATATGATAATTATCATCTAAATCACTTTGTATTATTAGTACAATTATCAGACTTTGAGATATTGAGATTCATGCCGTCTCATGGCTTCCATTTTACAGTATACAATCAAGAGTGTAGTTAAATGAGAATATAAATTATTGTACGGCTAATTAAAAAATGAGAGACTGCTAGTAAACTTTGTCCAGTGGGGGTGGAGCATGATTAAAATTTTCGTCGGTGTAAAATCCATTGGAGTGAGAATGTGGTTCATGTAATGACATTAAAATTGGCTCAAAATCAAGTTGAAGTTGAGAGAGCTGAGACTCGTAGTCCTCCTTCTCTCCCATTTGATCATTGTCGAGCCATTTGAGGACTTGAGAACATTTTTGAAGAATATTTCGTTTTCTGGTTGAATCAAGGCTCTCAGTATCCGTGACTTGTTGAATCATCTCCTTGACCTCATACAAATAAAGTTCCAATTGACCCTTGACAGCCATCCTGTCTCGTTGTGTTTCATCCTCAGCCTTGTACTTGATGGCTTCATTTCTCAGTCTCTCAATGTCCTGCTTGCTCAGACGACCCTTGTCACTCTCAACGACAATGGAAGAATTGTCAGTGGTACACTGGGCAGACACACTGAAAGTTCCGTTGGCGTCCATGTCAAAAGTGACTTGGATTGCAGGGACACCCTTGGGGGCGGGAGGGATTCCAATGAGGTCAAAGACTCCAAGACTATTGTTCTCTGTACTCATGACCCTCTCTCCCTCAAACACTTGAATGGACACGATGGGCTGGTCATCAAAGAAAGTGGTGAACATTTGTTGGTGTGTAGAGGGAATAGAAGAGTTTCGTTCAACCAATCTGGTCATGAATCCACAGGCACTCTCAATGCCAATAGACAAGGGGGCCACATCTGTCACACAAATGTTTTTGAGAACTGAGTCTCCACTACAAATAGCCGCTTGAAGGGCAGCCCCAAAAGTCACTGGTTCGTTGACATTCAATTGACTGACTTGTACGCCATGGAAGAAATCGTGAATTAAACTTTGTAGTTTTGGGATTTTGGATGACCCTCCAATTAAAATCATGTCATGAATGTCATCCTTGTTCACTCCAGAATCACTGAGGACTTTCTCCACAAGGTCCATGGTTGACCGAAAAAGGTCTAAACAAAGCTCCTCAAATCGAGCCCTCGAAATTTTTGTATAAAAATCAAGGCCATGGATAAGGGCGTCAATGTCAAGGGTCGTTTCCGAACTGGAGGACAAATTTCTTTTGACTCCTTCACAAGCGACCCTCAAACGTCTCACTGCCCTTGGATTTCCACTTAAATTAGTTTTAAACTTGTGCTCAAACTCTTGTGTGAAATGAGCGACAAGTCTGTTGTCAAAATCCAGTCCTCCGAGTTGAGTGTCCCCAGCTGTGGCTCTGACTTTGACCTGGGAGCCTCCACCAATTGTCAGGATGGACATGTCAAAGGATCCAGCCCCTAGGTCACAAATGAACACATTTCTCTCTCTTGTAAAATTGTTGTTGTAGTCATAGGTGAGAGCAGTGGCTGTGGTCTCGTTTAAGAGACAAAGAACATTCAGTCCGGAAATGGTGGCCGCATCCATTGTGGCTTGTCTTTGAGAATCAGTAAAATTGGATGGGACAGTGATGACGGCGTCCTGGACCTCCACTCCCAAAAAGGTTTCTGCTGTCTCTTTCATTTTTGTGAGAATCATGGAACTCATCTCCTCGGGGGTGAATCTTTTGACCTCTCCTCTAAAGTCCACCTCAATCATTGGCTGGGCCTCACAGTCAACGACTTTAAACGGCCAATGTCTAATGTCGTCTCGGAGTCTTGGGTCACCAAATTTTCTTCCAAGTAGACGCTTCACGTCCACAATTGTATTCCTTGAATTCAATGTGGCCTGTAATTGTCAAAAATGAAGGTGTCAGTCATGAGGATTTTAGTCCTCATGGTTCATTTATAGTGGTCAAAATTATGAAAGTTTTTCATATTGAGAATTTATTTGTATTGTACCTGATTCTTGGCAGCGTCCCCAACAAGTCTCTCAGTGTCTGTGAAGGCAACGTAGGACGGGGTGACATCATTCCCATTGTCATTGTCAATGATCGTCACTCTGCCATTCTGGCAAATCCCTACACATGACCATGTTGTTCCCAGGTCAATTCCAATGGCCACTCTTGGTAACTTCATGTCTATAAAATATTTTCACTTTTACAAATTTTGTCGTTACTTTGGATTCTAAATGAAGGTCAGTGATGTCACTATTATAGTCTTGGTCTCTTAGCAATGCACAGTGTAGTAGAATTATTTGAACTTGAATAAATAACTTGCTTCTCCACTAAAAGAGTTAAGGGTTCTATGTCCGCAACGTGTAAAAACTGAGTGAGCCCCTGGCTCATACGGCAATGGGAGAGAAGACCATGGGGGAAACTTTGGATGGTTCGAGATTATGTACTACATGCAGGTTTCTTCCCAAAATTACATTGACTACGCAGCTCTTATGTATGTATGTATTCTCTGTCCATACAAACCTGCGTGTAAATGCGTAGTATCAAGGAGAGGGGAAATCTTCTACTTCCGTTCAACGGGC
>JAQIVZ010001448.1:0-32845 GCA_034700945.1 Arrhopalites spinosus
GTCTCGCTTGTGGTCGTGGTATAGGCAGTTTTCGTAGCGGTTCCAGCTATGGCGGACGTTGAAGATGTGATGCTTGCCGAGGCTTCTTCAGTAGTGATTCCAGTTGTTGAGATTTCAGGTGTTTCTGGTTCAATGGTTACTGATGGAGTGGGCTGTACGGCAGTTGAGCCAGGCGTACTTGAAATTGGAGTCGACGACGTGGACTCAACTACATGGATTGTACTTGATGTTGATTCAGGAACCTCAGTTGAGGTAACCGTTGTGCTTTCTTCTGCTTCTGGTGTACTAGTTTTTGTGGATTCTTCCATGGAGACAGTCTGTTCAGTCGTTCCATTGCTGGGCAATGTTGAAGTAATGACGGCTTCTGAGGCCGTTTCGGTTTCCGTTGGACTTGTTGAGGTTGTCGTCTCTTCCCTTTCTGCAGTGCTACTTGAGCTGAATGGTAACTCAGTTGAGCCAGGAGTACTAGAAGTGGGTATTTCTGGTGTTGTCGTCACCTCGTCCGCGCCCGTTGATGTACTTGCGTTGAGTACTTGATAGGACGTTGCAGTAGTGGAGTCAAGTTTCCAAGTACTTGTCTCGCTTGTGGTCGTGGTATAGGCAGTTTTCGTAGCGGTTCCAGCTATGGCGGACGTTGAAGATGTGATGCTTGCAGAGCCTCGTTCTGTTGTGATTATACTAGTTGAGGTTTCGGGAGTGTCAATTTCACTCGGAATTGTATTAGTATGTTTTATTGACATGCTACTTGACGAACTTGAAACGGAAATTGGCGAACTCGATTTAATCGAGGATACTGTGCTTGATATTGTAGAAGTGATATTTTTATTTGTGGTTATGGTGCTGTTATTCATCTCTGGTGTACTTTTGTTTATGGAGGCTTTGAAGGAAGCAGTCATTTCTTTTTTTTCATTGCTGCGTAATGTTGAAGTGCTGACGCTTTTTGAGCCAGTCTTTGTTTTCGATGGACGGTATGGGATTGTTGTGTTTGTGAATGAAAGCGTGTCTTGAGTACTTTCTAAAGTTGATGTTATGAATAGTGCTGATGCTGTTTTGGTTGTTTCGTTTTTTTGGGGGGTGTGAGACATTTCTTTGTGAGAAGTTGTATGGGGCGATGTTTCACTGTAATCTGTGGTGTTTGTAGTTGTAATCGAGAAAGCCGATTGAGTTACTGCTGTGGCTGGTGTTTCCGTGACGTTATTCGCTGCTGTGGCAGGTGTTTTCGTGACGTTATTTGCTGCTGTGGCAGGTGTTTCTGTGACGTTATTTGCTGCTGTGGCAGGTGTTTCGCTGTACGTTTGGTTAGTTTGATACGTTGTACTTGCAATGTGAGTTTTCGTTGGCAATCGTGCCGATGCAGCTTTGGTTGTGTCGGTGGTTAGGGAGAATGCAGAGGTTTCATTGTAGAAAGGGGTTGTACTTGATTGTTCGCTGTAATTTGTGGTGTTTATAGTTCCCATTGAAAAAGTTGATTCAGGTTTGATCTCGGTTATAGAATTTGTATATGTTTCATTTTGAGGCGCAGTAGTCATTTCTGCTGTGGTCGTGTGTTGATTTGTGGTTTGTTTGCTGGCATTTGTCGAATTAGTTGTAGTTGGCGCAACGGTCGACGTTTTCTGTATCTCAGGGGTTGTATTGTAACTATATTTTGACGAGCTTGTTTCAGTTGAATTTTCACCTGATGTACTGCTTGAGCTTGAGGTGGTGAAAGCTGTATGCAACTGCTCAGTTGTAGCTGAATTAATTAGTGATGATGCGGCGACAGTTTTTGTTTCTGTCGTAGTGAAAACTTGCGGTTTCGTTACTGTAATTATTAACATTTTTGCAGTGTCTTTCACAGTTGAGGGGAGAGTGTTCGTGATGATTTCACTAAATCTAGTGGAGCTTTCAGTTAGATTTTCACTAAGTGTAGTTGCATGGATTAATTTTATAGTGGACAATTCAGTCGTAGGTTTTAAAAGTTCCTTGGTGGTAGCTAGATCTAGTGATGACGTGGTCACATCATATTTATTCGTAGTGGAGGTCGTTATTTGTTTTGATTCGTGTCTTGTAAACTTTTTTACTGTGCCTAGCATTGTAGATGGTACAGTACTAGATACTGTTTCGTTAAATTCAGTAGAGCTCGTTTCAGTAGAGTTTGCACTCAATGTAGTTTCATTTGTCGAACTTTCTGTTGACAGTACAACTGTGGGTGTGACCACAAGAGATTTTGTTATAGCTCGACTCACTTGCGTTGGACCTATAGTAGATGTTTTATCTTCTGCCGACACAGAGATGTTTGATGTCGATGAATGAGATGTTATATGTAGTTTTGACGGTGTTTGTGTATTTGTCCCCCAATCGCTTAGTGTTGTAAACTTTGCGGTTTTGGACTCATTGAACGTTGATTCGGTGGATTGTAATTTTGTTGTCGAAGCTGTCGACGGCTTGGTGATTTGAGTCGTTAATTTTTTAACTGTGCCTGTCATAGTAGATGGATATATTGTGAAATTCATGAAATCAAAGCTCGTTGAACTCGTTTCAGTTGAATTTTCACTTGCTGTGGTTTCATTTGTCAAACTGGTAGTAGACAATTCAGACGTCAGTGTTATAGGTTCTTTGGTCGTATGTTGGCTCAAAATTGTTGGACGAATACTAGATATTAGAGCTCCGGTTGCCTCAGACATGTTTGATGTTGTTTCATTGAACGGGTTACTTGGTGTGTCTGTTATGGATGTACTTTGTCGAGTCGAATGGAGCTTTGTTGCGCTTTTTGTCGTTGAATGTACGATTGTCGTGATCAAATTCTTAGTTGTATCGTTTTGTGTCGTGAAAAATTTTGGGGTTGTACCCTGTGTAACTTTTGGAACACTTGTTGTGATTTGAATGGTTGTTGTAAAATTTTGTTTAATAGTTGTTGATGCATTTACAGTTGTTGGTACGAGAGTTGGTGGAGATACGGTTGTGGTAGTCTTTTTTGTTCCTTCTTTAGGAGGTGGAAGTTGTTGGTTTGACTGCACAATCATGATTCTGAATATCACTTTACCTGACGTCTGTTCGTCAATATTTGGCTTCATTTTAATTTCGTAATTTTTTTTAATACGTTGACTACAAACTCTGTCAGTCTTACCATTTGAATGTTTGACAGCTGTTGAGGTAAGAATTTGTCCCTTTATGTTATACCGTACTGTAATATTGACAACGTCTTGTGGCAATATTGGTTTTTCAAGAGCATCGTCACTACATGACATAAAACTTGCAACACTAGACATGTTTGTTTCAACAGTGATTAGCATACTGACTTTTGAAATGTAATATGGAGTAATGTCTTGTTGTGTATGAAGCTTCATTTTTCCTGTCTTTAGTAGGGTTTTTCGTATTGCAATGTTTGTGCTTTCTGGCATGGGACTCACCACAATGTAAAGGACTTGTTTCGATGATTCTGCTATCACTGGTAGGGCACTTCGTTTGCTTTCTAAATCGTCTGGAACTTCTGTGAAAGCTTCGGGAAGTGCTGCAGGAGCCACCGTTGTTTTGGCCTTACGCTTTAGTGCTCTTTTTTTTCTGCCCGTGTGAATTTCTTTAAATGATTTCAAATTTATATTGCGTTGATTGCCATTCGAACTTTTTAGAAATGGGGTCATGCATGTAGAATCTTGACTGTCCTGTCGAAACAATCATAAATTATCAAAGATGTAAGAAATATTAGCTTTCAATCAAGTAGACTCTAAAAATTTTAAGGGGGATTCCCTCATCCAAGTACTTATAAATAAGTAACAAATTGGGACAAAAGGTTACGAGACGCAAAGATTTCGATTGCCGAATTAGAGACACGACAGTGAACACAAGAGAATCGGAAAAAATGTTAACAACGTACATAGTTATATGTAATTAAATGTGATTTGTCTCGAGGTTTTTGAAATAATTTTCGATTTCAAGCCAAGTTGCGAATAGTCGATACAAATGGTAATAATTCTTATGCAAATGTGAATTAAATTGTTCACAATGACACATACGTTTTGCCAGTTGGGTTCCATTATTTGAGGCATGTAAGAGAATCCATAGACATCATCATTGAACAAAACATCATTCAAATCCACCGTGGTGTTTCGTAGAGACGTTACCAGCATCAAGGCTAGAATTTAAAAGAGAACCCAAATGGTGTAGTTTGGTCGATTGTTTGTAATAGACTTTAGTTGAATGCTTAAATATGATGATTTGAGAATGTATACAATAATGTCAATCAGTTTATGCATGGCGGGGAAGGAGTTATTTTATACTGAAAATTTCAAGGTCAATTCTACAATTAAAACAATTCTGCATTGACTTTTTCACACGAGTAACAGAATATCCAGTTATATAAAAACACATTTCAACGCAAGTTCGCACAAATCATTTTTTTGGAAGGCTACCTTGAATGGGCTGCAAGCTATATGCGCTAGCAAGAACTCCTATTCGGTGGACATGAAAACAAGATGGAAATTTATATTCTTCATCGTCATCAAACTCATAATCGATGTCATTGATCCATTCCGGATCTTTGTTTTGAGACTCATTAAGTTTCTTGAAAATGACACTATGTTTCGACGTTTGTACGGGCTCATAACGACTTTTGTCAAGACAATCATTTTGCAGAGATGTATCATTTCCTCCTCGATAGCAATACAAATGAAGATCATGTTCAAATTTGTGTACATTTTGTGACTCGTTTTCTGAATATTTTGTTGATTTGATTGTTTTAGACTGATTTAACACTCCCTCCTCCACTTCCGGATGATGGGTTGTTGAGTCCAAATCACATTTTTCCCCCGTGGGGCCAGATTCATCATTCACACAACATATCCAATCTCCATGACTTTGACTAAAGCCGAGCTGTATATTTTTTTGTGGAAAAAAATTGAAATAGAAATAAATAATTTGATTCTAAATTCATGCATCAAAAATGGCATTGAATAGGATTTTGTGGTCATAAGTGTACAAGATGAAATGCCCGGAAACGGAAAGTTAACCGGAAGTTGAAAATACCTGGATAGATGAGAGGAATAAAATAATGAGACCAAGGAGAAGGGAGTCACTTTTGAATCGAACATGTTTGTACACGACGTTTAATAACATGGTAACCATCAGACCCCACAATAAATTTTCATTATTCACAAACTGATTGTGAATAAGTGTGATTTGTAAATTTTGAGGTCACTTTGTTGTTTGAATGAAAAGCTTATTTTTTATGAAAATTAGTGTGTCCTAATGATATCAATGAATGTGATGTATAAAAAACATGATTTACTAATCTCAACCATGTTTTTTTGTAAATCGAAACGGATTTTTAAAGCTTAGTGGTCCATTAAAGAAAATTAAATTGCACACATTTAAATTATCTATTTGTCAATTTTCATTGTTAATATCTCAATAAAGTCATAATTGTACAGTTTTATGACACTGTTATGTCCCGTCATTCTCAGCAAGCGTATTATACGAATGAAATACGTTTGAAATAATTGTGATTTTAACAACAATAGGAATGACGGATAGTGTTACTATGTGTTCTAACCGTTCACTACTTGGATGCCGATAGTACATAGTATTCTATCTGCAACTCTAATTAGTATTTCAACCTCGTCTGGCTTTGTCGGGAGACATATTTAAATTCATTTAAATAAGTTGAAATAACAATGAAAGGGTTTCATTGTTTTACTTGCAATTGGAGAGGGCACATTCAATCAATTATGGGGGTCGTATACAACGTTTTTTTTCAAAAATAAACAAAAATAATCACACAAAAATTTCGTAGTCAATGTTCTCTAGTATTTTTTTTCTCCAAATGTGAGCCCCATCTTTATTACAGAATTATGGAGAAATAATACTTTTAAAGCATTATTTATTCTTCAAAAGTCTTTTGGGGAGGATTGCATTTTGGATAAAATAAAATTATGGTCCTTCTTGCATTTTGAAGCGTTTTAAAAGTCATCGAGTTTCATTGCGGGAGTATGAGTATTCGAATTCATCGAAGCGTGTGCAAAGGCAAAAAAAGTTACGTAGTCAAATAAATCTCAAAAATCGTCTAAAATGAGTTTTTCAGGGGGAGAAAAAATTCCAGTCGACTTGGAATTAAAAAAGGTACTTAACTAAATTGTGTTAATTTGATTACTTGACCTTTTATGTGCATTTTGTGTGTTAAAATTGAATTTTTAAATTGCATTTATATTTATTTTCATTTAAAATAACATTTTTATTTTTGTCAAAAGGCTTTTACAGAGATGCAAATGAAGTTGGTGGACACAAATCAGAAATTGAAATTTGCAGATGCTCAAATTGAAGGTTTGAAAAGGAGCATATTGCACAAGAAAATTACGGACAAGGAAATGAATGTAATTATTTTATTCTCTCCCTCTCTCTACCATATACGGCTTATTTAATTGATAAATAATGATAGATCATTTATCATAAATGTGATAATTTTTCATGTAGCATTTAAATACGGAAACAAAAGTATATCAAGGTGTTGGACGTTGCTTTTTTGCTTCATCAATTCCTGATGTTCGACAATCTATTGCAAAAAATGTTACGGAACTAGAAGACAAAATAAAAGTTTTTGAGGTCAGTCTATATTTTTAAAAATGTATATGTACATTTAGTACAATATTATTAAACTTTTTAAGGGCAAAGAGTCATGTAAACATTAAGATTTAAAATCATCTTATATTTTTTGAAATTGCAGACCAACAAGGAACATTTGGAGAGAGACATCAAGAGTAGTGAAAACTCTCTCCGAGAGTTGGTTAGGTCTAAGCAAAGTGCTACATCTTAAATACCTATTAACTTTTCTTTTCAACTGTATGTAACGTATGTGTGTATGAAATTATAACCTCACCATTTCTAATTTTTAAAACAAATATTTCATTTAAAATCCCCGATGTGAATTACAAATTAATTTATATGTATTAAGATTACACTGATTACAGTCTTTGTGAAGTTTATGTTACGTTGTTGATTATTCTATATATGCTACTTACATAATGAAATAATTGTTTTAACATAAAAGGTATATGTCTGGTTTAAAAAGTTTATTGTTTTATAAAATTTTCAGCAGCCTCTTTTTAACTCCGCCGTGCAAAAAAAAGATTAGCAAATATGAAGGTGTAATTAATATCCGAATCATTTAAGATAAATTTTACAATTCTTTGAATTTGCCTATCATCCTTCATCGGAATGACACAACAATTACATAATTATATAATATATTATTTTTACTACTAAACAAGCTTTTTATTTGGTCGAGGTATTCCAAGTCAAGGCAATGACACTGACATACTGTATCGTTCATCTTGATTTTTTCAAGTTGAACTACAAGCACAACCAGTTTAATCCTCTTTTCGTCACAACAAAAAAACTAGAATCACGATGTTTTAAGCATTAAAGAACCAATTAATAATATTGTTTTGTAACTAGGAAATAATAGTACATATTAGAAAATTACTAATTTCTTTATAAACTTTTGTTTTAAAATTTGATAAAAATTGCAAACAGCAATTTATGAAAAAGACATAGAAAATTTCAATTTAATCCATAAAGTACGGGAGGCCATTTTTGTCACGTCGTCGAGTTAATATTTCAACTCCAGTATCCGTCACTAATAATGTTTCCTCAAATTGAGCTGATAATTTTCCATCTTGAGTGACCTAAACCCAAAATGAAATCATTTGTAAGGTCATGTTTTTAATATAATGCGGAAACTGTAAAACTTAATGAATTACAATAACTAAAATAAAAATATTTCAAAAGATGAAACAAAATTATATTATTGCACTCACAGCCGTCCAATCGTCTGGCCATGTCTCATCTTTCCAGGTACCTTCGGATATCATTGGTTCAATTGTGAAACAATGCCCGGGTTTCATTACACCAATTGCTTTATTTTCTGTTGTGAAGAATAAAAAGTGAAAATGAATTTAATTAACTCAATTGAATGAAGTACCCATCCAAATTGATATGATCAGAAAAATAAATTACAATACACAATGTAGGAACTTACTTGCATAGTGAGGAATACTAGGAGCTGTGTGAAACAAACGATGAATTCCATGACCACAATAACTTCGGACAACAGAAAAACCATTTGTCTGTGCATGTTTTTGAATTGTATTACCCAAGTCTCTGTATCTCGTGCCTGGTTTCACTACAAAATACATAAAGATGAGCAACATTGTTAATGTCCAAATTATTTTTAATTTTGTATAAATTCACCTCCTTCTATAGCCTTTTGAAGACATTCCCAAGCACTTTTAACTAATTTCTGAGCCTCTGGGGAAACTTGGCCAATAAAAAATGTTTCATTCAAGTCTCCATGAAATCCATGATGATAGACGGTGACATCAACTAGGATGATTAAATATGTTATTAGAATCATGAAATTTATTTATTAACAAGAAATATAAAATGCTCCCAAACTTACTATTGCAAATATCTCCATTTTCTAATGGTCTCATGTCTGGAATTCCATGGCAAATGACTTCATTCACAGAGGTACAGCAGGATTTTGGAAAACGATAGTAGTTTAAAGGGGATGGATAACACTCTCGATCCATACTGAAAGCATCATCAAAATTTGATTTAAACACACTTTATTAGTATTTTTATTTACAATAAACTCTGTACAAAGTGAATAAGCTTCATTACTTACCAAGCTTCATGGACTATCCTATCCACTTCATCCGTCGTCACACCCAGTCCTATTACTTTTGCAGCTTCATCCAATACTTCACGGCCCAACTATACATAATGTCCGTAAAATATTTTTCATGTAAATAATGTCTGAGCACATAAGATTATTTCCTTTAGTTGATTGTGAATAATTATTCATGTTGATTGAACATAATTTGCGTAAGTACAATTGCATGACATAGGTTATAATTTGCAACATTATTCTATACCTTGCAGGCCACTCTCATTTCTTCAATCTCTTCATCAGATAGAATTAGAATATTGGAAGAAGTTCCACGGAGTGCCAATTCACTCAATGGTTGCCCATCATTTTGACCCTAAAAATATTTTGATCGTTATTTTTTATATATTTTTTTTATTACAATTCAATCAAGGCACCTACACGAATAAATTGCTTTACAAAATATTGAGATTAATGCTTAAATTTTTTCGTATATAACTTACATAATCTGGTCTTGAAATTGTATCGGACACAGTCCTTTTTGGCGTTGTTGGGTGAGGACGAAGAAGTCCTAAATAGAAAAGGAAAAATATAATTAATAACAATTTAATTTCTACATTTTCTCGAGTGATACCGGGGAATTTCGATCACAACTTTTTTAGTATAGAAACCGGGACATCATTTTAAGTATGAATAATTCAATAGTACAGCTAAATAGTACCTGTAAATCTATAGTTAGGCCAGGGGTTATAGCTCTTTCCATTTGACAAGCCATTATCTTGAAACTCATGACCGGCTTGAACTTTGCTAGATTTCACCCCTGTTGACACACAAAAAAAGCTTGAATATGAACATAAATATAAAAAAGTGTTTATTAACTAATTTTAAGACTTACTAGAGCTCCGATGGGCTAATTTATGAGTCGAGTAGCTTTTAGTAAAACATTCCTGAGAGCAGAAAAAGGAGCCTTCAATGATACCCAATTCTTTACATTTTGGGCATTGAAGATTGGCCACAGCCATACAAGTTGCAGTGTCACAAACTCGAGTTGACATTGTAAATTAATTTTTTCTCTCTCTCAGAACAACAGACAAAACTCTATTAAAATAAGTGTACAGGATACAGGAATTAGAACAAATTAGAAGAAGAGTTTTGAAGAATTATCTTCAAAAAAATAGATGAATCCAAAATCAAAAAATTCGCTTCAACTCTCGTACAAGGATATCGCATGAGCATCGTATGCATCCTCCCCAAATTGAAAGTCAGTTAAGTCTGTAAAACGTTTACATTAAATTAAAGGGTATCAAGCCATTTTTATGAACATATTATTCAACACAAGATTAACTATTTCATGCATTTTACTTTTTTAACCTTGACTTCATCGGACTCAAAACCTGGGGGGTACTTTGAGAGAAAGTTTAGAAATGCTGAATATGTAACTAATTAAAAATTATGTTGCACTGAAATATTTGTGTGTAAAAAATTACATGATAACTTTACTATCTTGTTGAAATAAATTAGATGATGATGAAGAAGATTAGAAAATTTGTGCCATATATGCAAAAAAGTTGAATTGAATTGTGATTAAAATAAATAAATGTTTTTCATCTTGATAAAAGACGCCGCGTAATAATCTAAACTATAAATCAAATTGATTGTAATCAAAATTTTAAGCCAATTTTACAATTTTATAATCATCACAAGTAAAGTATGAAATCATGGACAATAGATATTTTGATTTCAGAAGTTGTTAATGTTTGTTTTAATCTTGAGTTCATAAACAACTGAAATTGACAATAATTCTTATCAAAACAATGAGAATTTTCATTTCCCTATTATTGATTATATTTAATTAAAACTAAAATTATATGATATGCTGGTAAAGTCAATATAAGGTTGATACATTGAATAACCTCTACAAGTCCTTGTGTCAATTTCCGCAAAAAGCACAAAGTTTTTCATCAACATTTGAATCATTTATAACCATTCATTTATAAATATTCATATTCTCATTTCCTATTTTTTCCAAAGATTCCATGTAAAAAAAGTTAAACGAAATGTGTTTAACAAATTATCTACGGTAAACTTTAAACTGTATTAAATTAACAGTACAACTTTTGCCGTCTGAATTTACACAGTAGACACTGCAAATTTATAGCGGCCGACGTTCGTGTGACCACTTGAATCGTTGTTAATTACACTACAATAAAGTATTTACCTATGAATAATAATAATGAAAGACGTAAATATTATACAAGAGCTAGATACCGGCAAATGAAAAGTTAAATGAACTGTAGATTAGTAATTCTATCATAATAATTATTTAATTGTGAATTGTTTACCAAAGAAAAAGAATGATTATACCCATCCATTGGTACACTAATACCTTAATAAACGTTGATAATTTATTTATAAATTAATTTCTTGTTCCGCTCATAATATTTTATAAATTTTATCCTCATTTTAGTAAATAACATGTAACAACTCATTTATGTACACAGAAAATTGTTCTGAAGATTGAAAAGACTAGAATAGAGCATTTGCACACACAATTTTCAAAGTATAAAAAAATGAGTAAAAGTTTAAATATGAAGAGTCCCTACCATGTAACTTAATAAGTACAATGCAAACATGGAAATTATTTAACTATAATTGTCATATATTTGCTCTCTGGACTTCCTCTTTGGAGTTGAACGTGCAGGACGAGTCCAACCTCATATTAAAAAGTCTGAAAATCCCTCATAAAATGAGACAGACATGCATAATAATGCAATGCATCATAAGTTATATAGATTGTCATCAAAAAAATAGTTTAAAGTTTAAACTAATCTTATCTCTACTTGACGCTTTTTTATGAAAATTTTTACAACAATCCACTCGTCTCTCTATTGTCCCTCTAACTTTGCGGTATTGTCTATAGCACAATTTTTTTATTATGTTTGGACAAATAATATTGAGTACTCTGTACGGATCATCCATCAACAGTGACGAGGCACGAGCCTCTGACGGATGAATTAGCCCTTATATTACAACTATATGTAGGCCTTTTGTTTTACTCCATAATTCTCTTTTAACTATACATAGGTAATCATACCAATAATTATTTAAACTATGATAGTTAAAGAGTTCACGAACCTTTCCCCCTCTTCTATCTCACTCTCTTAAGTCTAGCTCGACTAAAATAAAACTTGTCATTAGTCAATTTGTCTGTGTGAACATCATCAGCAAATTTTTTTCTAGACATTAGTGTAAATTAATTACAATTAATTTGTCAAATTCAGCAACTTTTCTTTATCTACACTTTATCTGTACTTTTGTATATTAGTGGATCACAGGTAAATTCTTTTACGTTGATTTTCTTTATTATTAAATCATATTTTTTGAGAATTAAATCTCTACAGGTGTAGAATTGTTTCTATTGATAAGCTGAAACAGTCAAAAATCTGGTTTCTGTTCTGTGCCCCCCCCCTCTCTCTCTCTCTCTTGCTTTCTTGTATTTCCATAGTCTGTAGTTCCATGAATAGAAATTCTAGACGGTCAGTTTTGAGTTTCCCTTATGGTTCCTTTTGAAAATGATGATGGAGATTTGACCCGTCATCATTGGCTGTTCAAAGCGGCATATGGTTTTCTTTAGAGATTTGAGATATTTTGTTAACACTGTACGAGTGTGACTACATACTAACCTATGTAATGGTACATGGAATTTGATCAGTCAATATTGTAAAAATTTTGTACTCGAGTCATTCTATGAAGAAGCCGTTCTCTCTCTCTCTCTAGAAAAGTTTGGGGGTTCTTTGTATTGTACCGCATGGAATAGATCATTTTCATAAAGTAAATTTTCTTTCCAATTAGCCGTGACCAGGATGTTATCTACATTTTAATTCAGAGTACCTCTTTTTTTGACTGGCGTCATTACTTTGTGTGTGCCAGAACGATTTTGGATAATCATTGTCTCAGTCTTCCAGTCAATGTTTGGCAAAGGTTTAGAGAGGATTAAAATTATTTTTGTGTTAATTTAGACTTTCATGTCAAGATGGTCTACTCGGATGAGATATCGGATTATATTGACAATTTTTCGGAATCCTTTGTGTCTTTGGATCAACTTGTTCAGTTGGATGACATTGATGACATTGACTCTATACTGTCACCCCAAAGGTCACAACAGGAACAGCAACAACCAGGTAAACTTTTAAATATTTATTTATCGTACATGTATTTTTTAAAGTGATGTGATTCAAATTTGTGAAGGAGTAAATTAAATTTATTAACTTGTACTTTTCCAGAGAGTTTGTACAGTTTGTCACCATGCTCAATGAATTCATTGGATTCATCGGAAGATTTATGGACATTTCCAAATTATTCTTCTTCATTCACCTCCATGTCCATGGAAATTTCTCCAGGACACTTTTCTCAAAATTTGATGTCAAAGGTATGGGATAAAATATTTAATTAAAGGTAAAAATAGAAATTAAAATTAAATGTTGAATTTTTTATTCGCATTTTAGAATGAAAGTGAAACTGGAGAAAGTTTTTTGGAGAATTCAATGAGTATAGACTTTTTACAGTATCCAGACTTCAACTCAATTGACATTGTGGGTGAGACAGAGGGACATGACCTTGTTGATTTGGATATTCAAGACTATTTTCAGACTGAGACAAGACAAATATTGGACTCAAGTATTGAACAAGGACAAGAGAATCAAGACATTGTTGGAGATTTCAATTCAGTGACTGACCCCAATCAAAAAAGAATGAGGAGACCAAGACAAAATGATGGGAGAAGAAGAAAAGGACAGGATCAACTTCAAGTTGAAGAATTATTGTGTCCTTATAATTGTGGAAAAACTTACATGAAATCATCCCATTTAAAAACTCATTTAAGACGACATACAGGGGAAAAACCTTTCATCTGTAGTTGGTTTCAGTGCACGTGGAAATTTTCTAGATCCGACGAATTAGGTAAATTCTAATTCCTTAAAATTCTCGACATTGTCTAGGATTTTTTAAATATTTTATTCTGATTGTGATTGTCTAGGGAGACATATGAGATCCCATACAGGACACAAGCCATATCAGTGTGTCATCTGTCAAAAGAAATTTGCGAGATCAGATCATTTGTCAAAGCACAAGCGTATTCATCAAAGGTAATTTTTTAAAAAAATTGGTTTTTTAAATGAAATTAATTTGAATTTTTATTAAAAGGTTGAAAGGATCTTGTGAGCATCTTTACATTCCCAATTTTACTCCCCAACCACAAATTGGTCAATATGTCCCCATTGCTCCTGCTCCTCAACCTCCCAAACGAGGAAGACCAAGATTGAATCCTAAAAAGTCTCCTCCATTTTGAATTCTTTTTATTAATATTTTACATTTTATATTTACTTGTTCATAATTTTAAAAAAGAAACTTGTACTTATGATTACTCTTTGAGAATTTATCTAGTGAACTGCTTTAAGGCTACCAATGCCAATTTGTTGACATTAATTAAATGACTTGTTAAATATTTTGTTATACCTATATGTACTACAATACAAATTTATATCCTGTACAAAGTATGAATATTAAAAAACATTTTTAAACTTTATAGCAAATTATTCTATTCAGTCTCATGCACAAGGAAGAGTGAAAAGAGAGAAAGGAAGTTTGTGGTGAAAACTGTAGACAGTAGAAATTCTTATTAATCTCTGATGATATTTTAAGTCAAAATGTTTAATTTGTTTTTATTGTTCACAATAATTTACATGTATTATTTTTAGTCTCTTTTTTTGTGAAGAAGCACACAGACTACAGACAAACATTCGAGTTATTAATTTAATTACAGTTGTCAACCACTTGAGTCTTATTGATCTGTAAAATTTATAGTTTCACATTGTTTTTAGAGAGTCTACCAATTTTTTTTATTGCTTGACAAATATTCTCTTAAATTATTAATGTTGTGTGCTTTCTTCACAGCTTCTTTTTCAAACTTTTTTGTCGATTTAAAAAGGTCAGTCCTTTGACTCCTAATTGATTTCCTGAGTTTTCTTGTTGCAACTGTCGTTCCTATGGGTCATCCTCAGTGAGAACCTGCAAACTGAGTATTAAATAAATCCTCCTTGCCAGCGTAGCTATTCTTGGCCTCCTACGGAGGAAGGCTAGCAGAATTTCCTATCTCTTTTTGTGACAATTTTGCACGAGAAACTCGTGCAAACTGTTTTAGGCTCTAGCACGGAAACTATATTATCTAGACGTACAATTTCGTACATGAACAATGTCAAAGAACTAGTGAATGGTTTCAAGTTGTTTCCGATGGTCTAACTATGATGGATGATTTTTAATTAATTTCCAAAGTTTAAGAAAATAAAAAGTAGGGATTTTGATGAAAACACTCAAAGGGGAACTAGACTCTGCGAACTGATTTACTCTTCCTACGATTGTCTTGGACGAGACTGGCTCCAATGTCCATGTCATTTTACTTGACCTGGGCACTTTTTGATAAATTTTATATATCATAATGACGAATAATGAGATCCTGCACATTTTTGGTTCATGAAAAAAAATTATACCTTCAGAAATCGCCTTGAAAACTGACCTTTTTCCATGACCCCTGACATTTTAAAAATCCGGAAAAATTCTTTTCGTCATCAAAATAATATTAGGAACAATATTGTCATTTATGTCATGTCAATATTTTGAACCCTTTGACCATTTGCCACACAGTGACCACTTTGACACGTCACACAGGTCAAACGGTTCATCATTTTAATATACCTCTCAAAGCAATCTTGTTTAGCATATGATTCTACGTCACAAAAAGATTTTGATCACATTTTTATGACCAAAGGTGTTCACAGGAACGACGTGTACGCAAAGTGCTGTGTCAAGGTCAACTGGGATGTCAATAAATTATGTCAGTCATGTAGGGCTGCTTAATAGTTCATTGACTATCATTCTACCAGTTTTCATTATGATCGGTGGTCATTTCCGGTAGATTCTACATGTCCACTTGGTACAAGTCCTTCAAAGAAAACAACAAGTGGTCACTGTGTAACAAATGATGAAAGGGTTCAAAATTTTGACATGACATAAATGACAATATTGTTCCAAATATTGTTTTCATGATGTCTATATTTTTCTCGGATTTTTAAAATGTCAGGGGTCATGGATAAAGGTCAGTTTTCAGGGCGACATCAGAAAGCTGTCTGTGGGTTAAGCACGAGGTATTTAAATTTTTCTAGTCAATTAATCATGTGCAAAAGGTCAACATCTATCGATCTGAAGCTTAAAATATTGCAAAAAAGTGTCAGGTCAAGAGAATAGACGATGACATAGCGAGCAGCCGGTCTCCGAACAAATAGCCATAGAGCGGAGGACGAATATATGGCTGTGGGTACCCCTTGCCTTTGGTCCCCATTTATATAATAGAGTAGACAGTTTGTTATTTCTCAAACTCTACTCCCAACTCGACTCCCGTCGAGCGGGAAATTATGGCGGGAGTCTCTCTCCATTCCCTGAACATGGAGTAGAGTTTTGAATATAACAAACTGTCTAGTGTTTCGTCAATTCAATTGTGAGATTTAAAATCAATTTTAAAATGACAAACCCCTCCCACTCGCTAAAATTGTGGGCTGGGAATACAATTTTAAAATGAGAATTGAGAGAAACTTTGAAACCGGCTTGCTTTTGTACGACAATAATTTCTTTTTCTGTTTAACCTGTTTAATTGCAATTAACTCTGTAATTCCGAAAATATGAGTGAGAAAGCGTTAATTGGGTACGATCTGAGTGAAATGGAGTCTGGTAGTGTCATAACAATTGAGGGAACGAGTTAAATGTACAAGGTAAGCATAATTTTTCATTTTGTACACAAGAATACAGGATTGTTCAAGTTAATTGTAATTATTAATTACTAATTAAGTATACATGACATGTACATCATTTTTTGACTCAAAAATTTCAGTATACTCGTGATGGGTGTTCATACGTCAGTCCAGTAGAGAAAGAAAAAGATGGTGAGGTGAATAAAGAAAATGATAAAGATCCAGACATGTCAACCCCTGGTACAAGTCCAAAAAAGAAAAGATCTTACAAATGGTCCGTTCAACCGTTCAAAACACTCTCTCCGACTTAAACTATATATGTCAAAATTAGTTGACTTGGGTGATGACTCTTTTAAACTGTCCAACAACAAGAATTCAAGTGTTGACGGATGGTCAGTTAACAGTAACAGGGTTAAATTGTCAATTTCCATGACGAGAATTTAATACACGTCAAAGTTTTGACAAAAAAAATCGTCCAAATTCAAGTCTCTCTCCCACACTTTTCGCTAAAATTGTTTCATTTTAAATTTGAGATTTTACTTACGAATCTAAAAGGGGGCGGACCGTTTTAAATTCATTTTAAAATTGATTTTAAATCTCACAATTGAATGATGAAACTCTCTAATACTTATACTCTTGCCTGTGATTCTCACAGGCAAGCTCCTTGTCAAAAATCCTCCCTGGTCATCAAGAGTCAGTTCATAATGTCAGTACTTTGTTAAGGCAAAGATTAAAAGTCATTTCGACTATTACACCTACGTAATCGTGATCAGAGAAAGATTTAATAATTGAGAAATTATAGGTACCTACTCTAATTGCCATCAGGTCAATTAATATTTTTCAAACAATTAGGATACAAAGGGAAACAAGGACTGTCCATTTGTGGTCAGTATTTTGGTAAAATCAAAAAAAGAAAATTAAACTAAACTACATAAAATAATAGGTATGTAATTAATTAATATGATGATGACAAGACGTGTAAAATTTTAATTGTACCAAGTTTTATTGAAGAAGGTTTGAATCGAAATCTACAGCTGCATCCGTCATTAACGAGAAAGTAACGTCAGTCGAGAAATAAGGAGCATTATATTTTATAATCCTTTTTTTCTCCACTGAATGTGTAATAATAATAATAGGGTATATAATATAAACAAGGGAAATAATTGAACCAAAAAAAATTATAATTAGTTTATGTACACTTAAATAACGATCAATCGGCAATCTTCTCACCCATTCGGATGTCAAATAATCAAAATCACATTCATCGTCAATTTGAACGCACATCATCCATCAATAGAACATTTGTTCAACAAATCAGTAGAGTATTACATGATAATGTATAATATTATATAACATAATTAAGTAATACAATTTAAATTATTCAAGTGATTTCCAAGAAATATCTTTTTTTAAAGTGAATTACTCGAGAAATATGAATAACATCATATTTGAGCATTCAACCATTTTTTTAGTTACATAAAATTTATTATGCGTAATTTATGTCCTACTGCGTCTACCAAAAGTAGCTTGAGGCTCAAGTTTAGCATAATAATAATAATTATTATTATTATTAACATTTGACATGAATTCTAATAGTAAATTATTCTATTGACAATTCACTCTGATAAAATTTCAATAATTAACTAAGACTACTAACAATTAAATTAAATATTTTGTGTGATGTATTTTCTTTTTTTCTAATCCTAAACAGTTCTAACATGAATGACACACAGAGAAAAGTGAGCTACACAATCGAGAGAGGTATCAGTCACCTTCTTGGATAAAATAATTAAACAGACTAATCAGATATATAATAATTTTTTTTAAATTCACAGTAATTTATTTATAAGTACCCTCTCCAAATGTTTTATGGGATTCTTTTCAGTTGTGTGTTCATGTCATTGGCGAAAAATTAAAAGTTAAAAAAAAACAAGGCAATTTTACATTAAAATGATGACGAGTGCAGTGCAATGAGTCATGTGTTTCTGTTTGTATATTTGCACTTTATGTGTGCAAATTATTTACATTATTAGCAAAAAAAAGCGAACGGGAGCGTACAATAATAATAATTGTTATTATTCTCCAGCAGCTAAAAATTTTCCTCTGCCTCGTTTCTCATCCATTTTCAAAATTGTTTTTCTTGCCATGTCTCTCGTAGGGCAAAATTATCTTCTTACATATCTGAACTTCCAGTTCCTTCCCCTGTAAAATGAATAAAAATAGAAATATATTAGTCCTTAATAAAAATTACTAATGATAAATGTCATATAATATAATTCATCTAATTCTATAATAGCAATCCTGTTAATAAATGCAAGTTAGTTATAGTTTGTCTCTCTCTACCTTAATTTTTTCTTAAACTGTATGGTTGTAAGGGTTAAATAATTTAGCATTTAAAATATTGTCTCTGTTTTTGTCTTCATTTAATGCACAGGAGAGGAAAAAAAGACGAACAAGAGAGTCACAGCAAAGAAGAAGAAAAATAACGAAGCGAAATGATCCATTTTTTACACCTTTTTATTTTTTGGTAGATAAATTGGAATTTGGGTTTTTTTTATAAATAGGATATTCAAGGTTAAAATTAAAACTTTGTGAGTGAAGTGAAAAGTTGGCCATACAGGAGATTAGGAATCTAAAAAGAAAATTTTTAATTCAAATAATCGTCGATCTCATCTCATCTCTCTTCAATCTTACTCTCGCTTCCTCCTCAAATGAAAGATACACCAAATATATAAATAAGTGAATACACGGTTAATTTAAACTAAAAATATTATAAAAAATTTTTTGTTTGCCTTTTTATAAATTTAATTTGTACATTACCAGCAGTAGCGGCAGAAACAGCAGTACAGTAAATAATATATTTAATAAAGACAGTGAGTACAAAAAAGAGAAAAGTTTTGTACAATAATTTCTACAAAATTTCACCTTCCTTTTTACTTAATAATTTTTCATTTGTCTCAACAAAATCAGCCAGGAAGCAAAATAGAGCGAGCGACACAGTCTATACAGAGCCAACTTTGCAAAATTATATATTTAATTGTTTTAAAAATATTTGTCTTTTTGAGCAGCTCAAAACTTAGCATTGCTGCATCAAAAATTAAGCAGAGGAAACATTTGGGATACTTTTTTTTATAATTATTATTCGAATATATTACTTATGTACTATTATCCCTTAAAATTTATGCTCTCTCCCTCATCCTGTCCCTTTTTTATTGTCAAAATTAATTTTGACTTAATGTTTGTCATTATATTTCCTATGGATTCCCTTGCGTAACAAAGATGGATCATTTGTCTTCTCAACTTCAACTCCTTTGCAAAAAATAAAAACAAGTAGAGAGATAAAAAAGTACTGTTAGTATAATATATACATATATATATTGTGTGTACAATTTTGTAATAATTAGAAATTATTTTATATTTTTTCTAGCACAGTAAAATGTAATTAACATCTAGAGAGAAAAATTCAGGACAGAGAGACAGACAGAGGGGAAAAATACAAAAAAATAAGAAATGCGGGTCTATAATATATTTTTCTTGTACTATTCAACATTTTACAAAAATAATAATGATACAATAGTATAGTACATTATTTCATAAAAGAGAAGAGAAAAAACAGGAATGCAATAGTATTTTCATGAAATGTAAAAATAAATATCTTTCCTATAAACAGTATTATACAAGTACCCTACGCAAGCAAGCAACGACTTATTTGTAGTGTGGCTATAATTCCAAAAAAATGTGACACAATTATCTGTACTTTTGTTGCCAACTGTTCAAAAAAATAAGCACAAATAATCGATAGTGAATTAGTATTTGTATAAAAGGAATACAGGATGAAATATTTTATTTTTCCACGTATTATTTGGGCAAATGTCATGAATGTACTGGCTACAAGCACGCATTCTTCAAATTTCTATTTAAAAAATGACTAAGGAGAAATGATTGTTTTTTCAACCAAATTTACAACTTGTAATAAAAATACATAAGTCCTATTTCGGATATTATGTAAAACGGAAATGATAAATATTCACAAATTAGTAAATTTGGTTCCTCAAATAGATCAACTAATAATAATAAATATTGTATAAAATGCAAAATAATAATTTAGACTAAGAAAAAGAGGATGGGTGAGACAAACGACGTGTAGATCAATCAATCAAAAAAGTGTGAGGAAGAAAGCAGATGATGAGATGAGATACCTGGTTTTTTTCACTCAATGGCAGAGATGCTCTAGAGAGAGAAACAATGCTTCCCCAAATTTTTGGCCAATTTCACTTCATCAGAAGTACTTCTCTCAACAATTTGTCTTACAACTTGTTTTTCCTCATGAAGCACAAGAAGAAGAAGAAGAGAAGGAGGAGGAAGGTTAAGGAGACAGAGAGAGATGTGTGGGAAACGAGGAAACAAGAGGAGATTTCTTGACAGTTAAACTTATTGCTTAAAATTCAAACATTAAGGATGATACAATAACATGTGTAATAATAGTTAGTCATGAATAATAACTTACTAAGAAATAAAATAAACGACTAGTATTCTTGTAATGTTATTAGTGTAAAAGTATAGAGTTAAAAGTCAAGTGTGTAAGTTTAGAGACTACAGGATAGCAGCATGAGACTTATTTCTATTTTTTGGTACACGTGGATCACGATTTAGACTGGATTTCTTTCTTCGAGGAGGTACTTCCAAAAATTCAATCTTTTTATTACTAGAATTACTACAATTGGAATCAACGCTTGTCGTCGTCGTTGTGGTTGTCATTGCTTGACTACCACTCATCATCCTCAAAATATCTTGTTCTTGTTTCTTTGAGCAATTCTTGCTACCAGATGATGAGGGAGATGTTGAGGAGGATGGAGGAGTGTCGTCATAAAATTCATCTTGATAACAATTTTGTTTATTCTTAATCTTATGACGTGCCTTACAAGAATGACTACCATCCTCAGTTGTAGTAAGAGGATTATCCCATACAAAATCATCTTCACAACAGTCAAAAGCATCATAAAATTCCTCACCAAATTCAGACTGTAATAATTTGAATATTTTTGAGGGGAAGTTAGACACTCTTTTCTTGGTCTTGGTCTGATGACGTTGATGAAATTCATTAATTATATCGGCCAATAATTGGTCTCTACTAACAGGTGAGCTTGGAGATAAAACTCCAGATGATGACGAAGTACTGTCCATGGACATTGAGGAAGCCAGAAAATTTTTTATGGGGAGAGGGACTAGACGACTTTTTCCAGAGTCTGTCATTTCAATCCCATGACTCATCTCTGTGGCTGATGTCACAGAGTCTTTGAGAGATGTGACGGAACATTTTTTATTCTGCTTTTCTATAGCAGCTTCAACTTGTTCCAAATTTTCAAAGTCAATTGCCTCCTCCATAATTTCTTCTTCAGATGACTCATCTTTACTTGCCTCAGATTGTAAAAGTTGGAACAACCTTGAATGAGTTTTGGCCCTTTGATATCTTAGACTCTTTTTCTCTGATGACATATTTCGCATGACAACCCCATTATTATTTGTAGTTGTTTTGGTTGTAGCTGCCTCTTCAAAGGACTCTAATTTATTGGATGAATATGTTTCAATCATTGAGCGAGTTTTTATAGATCTTGAGGATGACTTTAAATTGGATTGGATATTAACATTGTTATTACTACTACTACAATTATTTCTTGGAGGGACAATTGTTTCAACATTTTCATTTTCATCTGTGTCGACATC
Source organism: Arrhopalites spinosus (assembly GCA_034700945.1). Taxonomy (NCBI): domain Eukaryota; kingdom Metazoa; phylum Arthropoda; class Collembola; order Symphypleona; family Arrhopalitidae; genus Arrhopalites; species Arrhopalites spinosus. Next base: position 22,162 of record JAQIVZ010001448.1, read on the forward strand.
CGAAATTTGTCTACTAATGTCTGTCATGACACCAGAGTCATCCTCACTGCCAAGACTAAGACTACATTGAAGAAATCTTTCAATTCTCCATAAAAGATCCTCTGCTCGATTCATTCTTTCAGATCCCTCACCATTTTGTGAGGACATGATCATTTCTACTCCATTTTCGTCACTCGTCGTCAAGTCAAGACTTTCATTGATATGATCAGGTTGTAATTTAAATCTTTCTCTCGTCTCTTTAATTTCTACATTCCTCTCGTTCACTTCTTTTTTGGTCAATGAGGTTGTTCTTTTGAGTTCATACTGTGGAGAATTTGACTTTTTCTCTCGTTCTTTCTCCCGAGCCAACAAGTCTGCCTCGGATTTTTTATTTTCGGCTACAGTGGTTGAGGATGACTCATCAGAGACAGCTGCATCTGAATTCTCATCTGAGACAGTGGCTGCATCCAAGTCTACTCTAGAAGACATTTTATTAGATTTTTGAGAAATATTTCCTCCACTATATTTACTCTTTTTCTTTGTCCCCCCATTACTCATTGGTTGAGAATTTAATGATTGGAAATCACAATTGTCTAATTTTCTATTACTAAATATTGTATCAATTTTACTTGTAGATTTAACACTCGTCTCTTTACTTTGGTTGTATATTTCAACTTGTTCAATTAGTTCACTTTTAATTTCCTTAAATTTTAATTTTTCTTCCAATTTTTTAGTCTCACTTTTATAACCACCATTTTCAGTATTAACTCTTTCTGTAGAACTTTCCTCAGTGTCTATATTCACTTTTGAATTTTGTTGGAAACCATCACTTGAATTTTCTACTTGGACTTTGGTTGATTCAGATTGTGTTTTCACTTGGCCCAATCCTTCAGTCACACTGTCATGTCTTGTAGCTTCTTCAAATTTAATAAAATTTAATAGGGTGTCAGATTTTCTTCTGTTTTCTACATCTTCCTGTGTAATGGGTTCCTCCTCCTGGACAATGGTTTCAACTTCTTCCTCTGTAACTTTCTCTTGTTTTGATGTTGATAAATGGGAATCATTGAGATCCTCTCCCTCCTCACAATTAATTTCCCAACTGAATTGTCTATTAAATTTTTTAGGGTCTAGAAAGGTTCTTCCTCTATCCCAAAAGTTGACAGTCTCCACTGGTTCCTTTGAGCAACTCAATTCTTCCTCATCATGATTACTACTATTTTTTATTTCTCTCCAAAAGTCGGCCTCTTCTTCTTCTTGAGTCTCTTGTGGGTCATCATTTTCATGACTTTGACTCCAAGAATCAGATGTACTGTTTTTATTGTAGTCTGACCAATAGTCCTTTTCATTGTCTTGTTTTTGATTCTCGTTATCCTGTCCAGTAGTCTCCAATTCTGCCCAAAAATCTTCTTGTGTGGAATTCTCCTCTTCATTTGGAATTGACTGATGACCATTTTCATTTTCTTGTTGTTCAGGTTCATCATTTGTAGTTTTAAATTTCCTCCAAAATGATGATCTTGAGTCCTCTTCTGCTTGTTGAATGGCACCCCAAAAGTCTAGCTCCTCTTCTTCTACTGTTGGATTGTCATTTGCTACGACTGATTGTTCCTCAGTCACAGCAACATTAGAATCTACTTCCAGTTCTTCTCCAGACTCTGAGTCGTCCTCATGTTTCTTTGAAGTGGATCTAGATAGACTGATTGTATAAGAAACGACTGGTTCATCATCGTCATATTCATACTCTTCTATTGGATTTTCCACTATACGAAATTCTGGTTCATCGTCCTCTGTCACAACATCTTCTACAAAACCACTCAGAGAACCACTGTCACAGGACATAAATGAACTATTATTAAGTTCCATGAATCCATATGAAGTATTGTCATCATCTTCTTCTTGTTCTTTTAAATTATTTGAAATTTCCTCATCTTGTTCTGGTTGGAAATCCTCAGCTTCTAAATGATTTTCCTCTGTAGTAACTTGGCTATCACCCACACAAAATGTGGCTATATCCCTACAACTTTTAGATTTACTGAAGGATAGTGTGAGTGGTAGTTGGACGGTGACAGTGGGTAGTAAAGGATCGTCATCATTCTCATCCTCTGCATCACTGGAAGAAGTTGAAGCTTCATCAGCATGGGACTCCCCGGCCGTTGTAGCTCCCCAATCATTATTAGCATCTGATTTATTTTCAATCACACTCACACTTGACCCTTCATCCGTCGTGTCATCTTCATCCTCTGACACAAAATCTTCCCCTAATGTGTCCTCCCCAATATCCTGAAAATCCTCCTCATCATAGGATGGCATTGTCCTCGTTGATCTTTCAGACATTTCATCTATTGTACTTAATTTCTTTGGTCGCTGCATTACAAAATTTGGACTAGGAACTGTTGTTGTCGGAAATAAATTTTCCATACTACCCAAATCCGGGGAATCAAGGTCTTTAATTGACTCGGACTCGGTAGTAGTTGAGTAACACTCTTCAATGACAACTCCAGTATGATTAAAAGTTGCTTCCGAGTCATCAACAAGGGTTGGGGCATCGTCTTCGGATGATGATGGTGTGTCGGGTTCTTCAACCACTCCGACAAGGGAACAGACATCAGAATAGTCTGTAGTACTATTATTATGTTCATCTGCCTCCTCTCTTTCTCCTCCTCCTCCTCCTCCTCGCAATGAAATTTCTTCATCTTCAGTCTCTCCGTTACAGTCAATAAAAGTTTCAAATCTATCTCGATCACTGGTACTATCTAATTTAGCACTACTAATTGTAGGATAAGGTAAGGGAACAGTCTCTTGATTCAAATCATTTATCACTTGGTCATCATCATCATTGTAGGATGATGATGCCTTCTTCACATTGTCACACTCACTCCTTACAGACATATCATTCACACTCATATCATTTAATAAATCACTCTCAAAAAGCTCAGACTCTTCATTTCCCAGGACAGACTTTTCAATCTCTTGCAATCCTCTCTCACCCAAAACAAAATCTTCTCTACTATCACAGGCAGTCACAACATCGTCATTCTCTACTTTTGGTTCAGGATTTTGATCCTTCCATTCTTTTTCTTCATAATCATCAGCATAGTGATGACGTCCATTCATAACAATTTTATCTTGTTCCAATCGAGTCTCTCTGAGAACACCTGAGGATGATGACTTTACAATATGACCATCAGGTCTCAAAGAATCTTTACCAATGGGAGTTGTTGAGCCTTGAGGACTCTCTCTAGATTTATCAATGACAATCTTTGGTACACCATTACAACTCTCACCCTCACTGTAATAACTTTCATACGGATTTTGATAGTGTTGTTTGGGACTACTTTGACGTCTAAAATTTCTTAAATTTGTTTCCTCTTCCTCTGTGGAAAGATATTGATAGGATGATGAGTCACTTTGTTCTGCCTCTGAATCTGTGAACCCATAATTATTATTAATCCCTGGATGTTGCTGTGAATTTGCATTGGAATAGTTGTGTGGCTGTGAATTTTGTTGTTGTTGATTTTCATAGCCACCATTCCATGCCATTGGATATCCATATGTATAGTACCACCAATAGTAATACTGCATGTATGCATACGGATCATAATTTGGATCATAATTTTCAGGCCATGGAGAATATCCTCTTGCTGGTTGTTGTTGATTGGTTATAACATCTTCAGACTCACTCTCGCTCCCAGTGTATTGTTGTTGATTATAGTAGTCATTATTATAATAACTAGAATTATTGCTGCCACTATAATAATTATTATTGTTACTAGGAGTATGGTTACAATTACAAGTGCAATGACCACCGACAGGTCGAGGAGTAGGACTTGGACTGACAGTTCGACTACGAACAAATTGATTATTATTATTAGGTTGATTTTGAGGTGTAGGAGTTGAGGATAAGGAACGACAAGGAGGGCGGGGAGGTCGTGAGGTAACTTTCTTGTTCATTGGAGTCTTTTCAGCTCCATCATCATCAGCTGATTGTGCTCCCAAAGCGGCTACAATATAATAATTATAGCAATTGACTCCTCAAAAATTATTATTGACCTTTTTTGTGTTGATTAAACCCACTGTGATATTGATAGACTATATTCTAATCCTTTGGTCTACCGCTAGGACTACATAATTAAATAATTATTTCCAAATCCCAAAATAATTGAATTTTTGTTCTATTGACTTTGTAAATTGAATTTAATTTAAATTATTTTATAAAGTAGAATCAAGCTTGAAGCTCCCTCAACCCCCCAACTACTACTCTGTGATCCTACTCTCTCCAACTTTTCATTATTTGGTGCTATTTTGAAACTTGGTATATAATATGTTTTCATTGTATTATAGACGTTAGAAAAAGTAAAACTCTTAATGAAAGAAAATTTAAAATAAAATGTACTTTACCATCATCATCAGCTGTCATCTGTTGTAAAATCTTGAAGGATCTCGAGGGAATATTACTCCCCATGTACTTTTTAGGCTCGGCCACTTGCTGTTGCGATGGTGGCACACGATTTTGTCCCTGTTGTAGTGACGAGGAGGACATTCCGAAATCAGAAGGTTGAGATGATTGTGGACCGGGTGAATTCATAGATACCATTCGTATGGGTATATTGTGAGTCACCGGATCAGGACCAGTTTGAGTTGGATAATCTACAATATAAAAATAATTATTATCAGCCTTTTGAATTTAAAAAAGAAAGCTATTTAAAAAGGTGTTAGATGTATCAAATTATACATACTTGAGGCATAATCCTGTGATCCTGAACCTGATCCTGGTGGTAAATTACTTTGTAGTTGCCTGAAAGCTCTTGAAGGGATGTGACCTCCCTTGAATCTTGGCTCGGCTGTCTTGTGCAACGAGGACCCTTCATCAACTGTTAAACCATTCATAATTAATTTCCTCCCGCTATTTTTAATAATAATAACTGATTTTTCAGATGGGACAGTGACTGCATAAAATTTTAACGTGGACCAAGTGAATAAACAAAATACTAGTTAAATAAACTTGTAAATTCTAACAGGGTCAGTTCTTTGAAAGCATTTTCTTTTCCTACTGATCTAATTTTAAAATTTATCATATTTAATCAGTTCAAAAAAAATCAAAACCACCGCCATTTTCTATTCTATATTTTGTACATTCCTAAAGCACTATAAAATTATAGGGTTAATAAAATGTAAATATCTAAATTAAACCACCACCTTGAGCTCTGATTTCGTCCATTAATTTCTTGTCATCCCCTGCAAGCTCCAATCTACGCTGCTGATCACCTTAAATTGATGATCGTCACAAATAGTAAATGATAATATAATTTTTCTTCAGTTTTACACCAAACTGTGACAGTCAATTTGAAGCTTTAGGCAGGGGCTAATATAGTTATACTTTTTAAAGAAAATCTCTCTTGAAACACGAAAAATATGCCTGGGAAGTGAAAATCAATTCAGATAAAGAAAGAGGAGAGGAATATTTAGAATTAGTATTTTGTGGGGTTTCACTGATGAAGCCGACACTCAATTGACGAACTCTTTTTAAAAATTTTACAAGTTGAAATCAAGGAGGTAGAGGCTAGACCAATTCGATTTAAAGAATAGGAATCAAGTGTACAAGAGACAGGAAGGTCATAAACCACTAAGATGGGCGATGAATGTCAACTAATGTATAATGAGAGAGAGAGAGGGATACAGCGGACGTCATTTACATGGTCTTTCTTGATCACCGAAAAACTGGGATTTGTTTGTCTGCTCTTCTTCTTTTTGAAAAAATACACGCACAACACACATGCTACTACTAGTCACTAGTGATTTTTTAATGGTTTGAAGAGGAGGACATTAAAAGTGTGGAAAGAATGTTAGTTGAGCACAGCCACAACTCATCTTAGAATAAACTCCCAAACGCCTACGTAATACATTTAATATGCATATAAGCAGTAAAGGATTTTTTAGTTGTAGTTTTACATGATTACATAAAACACTACAAATGAGACATGAGAGATACTTACCGTCGTCTGTAATTTTTTGAATTACACGAAATGATTTTGACTGAATCGGTTCCCTTTCATCCCCAATTGATACTCTGGAAGGATCAACAACATGTTGTTAATAATAGTCACAGACACCACATTTCATTTTAATTAAATCAATTACAATGATTATTTTTAAAATCAGCGTTATTTATAATTTTATTTACTTGTCGACACCAGCACTGAGCTCAGAAGCTTGTCTAGCAAACGCATGGCTGCCTGGAAGACTACTTCCTTGACCCCCTGAAGTTGTCGGCCCACGTCTCACATTTCCTTCAAACTTTTTAAAAGTCAATGCCAAATAAGATTTTTGAGTTCATTCCAAATTTTATTATGACGAGAGAGAGTACAATTAAAATTTTAAAATTACTTGAATAGGAATATCCCTGGATCCACTAGGAGTAGTAGTGACGGGCTGAGCTTCTATTTGAATTGGCACAATTCTAGATCCACCGTAGCCTTGTTGTTGTACTGATTGCGGTTGTTGTTGATGGTGTTGTCGCCATGGTGGTTGCTGTTGTTGAGTAGACGGCTGTGGAGAACTTGATACTTGATTATCATCTTCCCTCACAATGGTAATGGGAATTGTTCTCGCGAGGCTAGCTCCCCATGGCGTTGTATTGGCATTGGCACTAGGACTTTGTGGAATCCCTTGTGGTTGACCCTGAATTCGGTTGTATGAGTTCATCCATGGTGGATTGATTTTATTTAGTTGTGGTGTCTGAGGAGTTTTAGTTGGAGAGTCAAGTGATGTAGACGCCGTGGATGGGCTGCTTGTATTTCGTTCACTGAACACACTGGGTCTTGACTCAATTGGGGGGATGTAAATGGACCCTAAATTTTGGCTATGAGCCTGAGCTTTCGTCTGCTGTTGATTCGTGGGTCTCAACTGTTGTTGTGGTTGATGTGATGATGGAGAGCTTGATGAGCCTACAACATTGCCTTGACTATACCCACCCGAATTGAGATTAGTGGTTGTTGTTGGTGTATTCAGTGGCGCAATATAAATGCTTCCTGTTCCCGTACAAGACGATCTGTCGGGACTTGTACTTGTTCTACCTGACACATTATTCATCAATTGAATGGGTACACCTGTCGACGAAGAGCGGTCTGGCATGGAAGGAGGTGACATTGGTGACTGATTCATTGCGGCTTCATATTGCTGCTGCTGTTGTTGTTGTCTTTGTTGTTGATGTTGCTGAATTTGTTGTTGCAATTGTTGAGACAAGAAAGGATGCTGTGGTTGATGTGATGGTTGATTGTGTTGTTGTGGTGGTTGTTGCTGAAATTGCGATGGTTGTTGTTGAAATTGCGATTGTTGTTGCTGAAACTGTGGTTGATGGTACTGTGTTGGTTGATATTGCGATTGATCTATGTAGTCTTGTCTAACAAAGTCACTTGGTTTTTGGGTTCTATGCAAATTGGCAGGATTAAATCCTCCCTGTGGTAAAACTGGGATTGCCATTGATGGAGGTAAATAAGCTGGAGGAGGAGGTGGTTGAGTTGGACCTTGGTGCGGTTGTTGTACAGGTTGTGGGACTGAACTGACCCCTTCAGCTGCATGGAAAAAATAGAGCGTTAGATATTTTTCAAATTTTACTGTCTTAGTCCAAAGTCCAAAAATTCCAAAAAGTAACTCCGGGATTTACAGACAAGCAGAATGATTCTATCATGATTATTGTGTGAAAGAACAGCTACCGGTTCGGGTAAATTTTGTTCTTTCAGTAGTCCATTTTTTTCATTGAAAACACATTTGTTTCAAAAATAAATTGGGATATTGATCCCTTCAGACTTACCTGCAGCATTCACTTGAATTCTCTTTGCCATTCTTGGACTACGAATTTCGGACAAATCAATTCCACCCGGCGTATATGTAAAAGGTTTCTTGTCTTTCATCATTGCACTGGCTATGGCCATTGGTGGACCTCGTGACTCACGTGGACCAATCTACATTCAATTATTATAATTTTCCTTGTAAATTAATCTACAAAATACTTTTAATCTAATGTTATAATCTAAAACAATAAAAAATGAAAGACTTTGACGTACCTCACTACTCAGTCTGACTGATGGAATGGCATTGCCCGGTGCCATTGGTGGTGGTGGAGGGGGTGGTCCCATCCCAACTAAAATTTGATTAAAATATTATAAACATTACTGAATAATTGGTTAAAAGATGAAATAATTGATTTCTCTCTTTGTTTCCCTACTATTCAATTGTCAGAGAACACAAGGAGAGTGGACTGTCTAAAATTCCACAATGTACATAATAGTGTACATTATGAAGAGAGTGACTTTTCAATTGTTACTAAAGAATAATGAAAGACAGTTTTATCAACTGAGTCGGCATTTTACTGATCAAGAAGATACAAAAAGAAATGTTAAATCTCAAGCTTCTTCAATGTAAATGACTTAATCCAATGGTTCCTTCCTATAAAGGCATAATATTCCACCATTCCTATAGACGAGAATGGGAAGCCAATATAATCCAAAATGGACATGCAAATGAAAAAAAGAGACAATGCATCTATCTATTCTGAACTTGTAGTTAATCTTGAGGCAAACCTCCATTGTATTCTGTACATTTACTCCACTCTATATACTCATTTAACAAGAATAATAATACAAATAGACCTTATCGATGACAACTTAACTCTGTATAGGTACTTTTAACGAACAAGAGATTGAAACTAGCATGACTTGAAAAACTTTCAAAAAAGAATTGTGAGGTCAGTCATATGTACTTTTAAGATTACAAACAAAATGGTATTAACTCTATATGCTACATTATATTTAATAAATAATGGCATTAATTGTTTTTCTTGTTTATATAGTCATACTTGAATTCAATGGTGGAGAAGGATTACTAGAGGCCTGTGGGGCCGGGGCCGGACTTGAAGGATTTGAGGCACTTCCTCCTCCTTGACTCCCTTGCCGTCTGTAAGATTAAAATCCAAACAAATATAAAATATATAACATGTCTCAATTAAATTCCATCAAATTTTGCCATTTTCTGTCATATGTACACTTGTCCACTTGTATATTTTTTATTGTCCAAAAATAATACTATGTAATTTTTAATATTCTGGAGTTTAGCAATTAGCAAATCTATGGCTTTTCCCAGGTGAGTCATAGTAAACCCAAGCGCGCACCTGGAAAAAGCCATAGATTTGCTAATTGCTAAACTCCAGAATATTAAAAATTACATAGTACGTACTTGCTATTTACAAAAACAGCAAGCAATTAACGCATCATTATTTTATGTACTTATTGCAGCCTGTAGTCATAAACAGGAATGAAAGGAGGCAAAGATTTTTTTGCATGGAGCCAAAGAGTCAAAGAGCAAAGAACGCATCTTTTTTTGTAGTAATAAATAATAATATAATGGACAAAATCCTGTCATATAATATTCAAAAGCCCAGTGAGATTTCGTGGGAGGTGAAGAGTAAGTCTTTAACAAAAACTTTTTTTATAACATTTTATGTACATCAACTTGATAAATGGGATATTAGTGAGTTTGACTCATTTTTTTGACGTACTACACAAAGATTTCTTGTAATTTGATCATTTTGATTACATTTAATGTGCTTAGAGCCCAAAACACCCCATATTTCCATATTAAGAAGAGCAACAAGAGAAAAACTTTGCACGATAATAATGTATAATAATTAAAATTAGAGAGGATAAAGTTGAAAAAGGGAGCGTTAAGAATTGATTATTTAAGATAATATTTCTCATACAGCTTAGAGTTATAATTTTGTAGTAAGTGTCGTCATGAGGGATAATTTTCTTTTGAGAAAGTATAAGATTTAAACTCTTGAACTCTTCAAGTTCACAACAGTTTTTTCCTGCCAAGTCAAACTATCTTGAGACATATGCTCAACTTGTCAGCACTCTGTTATATATTTGGTTCGAATATTAATTAGCAACTCTTTACATAGAGACGCACACAAGGTAAGATCATTAACTCTAGAGATATTATAAGGAGATATTTTGTTCCAGTAAAATATTCTGTGGTCAAAAATTACAAGATCCAAATTCCAAAGGGACTATACACATGTACGAATTATACACAGATGCAAAAAAGTATGTAACCCCTAGAGGATTTTGGATTCTTGTGTCAGATTTTCTTGTCAGTCCAAAGGTCTGTTTTGTACAAGTGTCTGGCAAAAATTCTTTTTTTTCCTTCTCTTTTACATGACCCTGGAGGTGTCAGGGAGAAGAATAATGTATTAGTAATATACGTAGGTCTATATATCAACGTCATTTGAAAGAGACAATGCTTCATCATCAGCATATTATAATATTTCCACGAGTTCATGACTGGAGATGAGCCGGTAAATAAATAAGTATTGTCTCGGGTTTCTCGCATCGCCAGCAAATATCTTTAGTGTGACCACCAGCATCTTTGCTGAATTTGTCTCTGTGTAAAATTTTCTTTTTTTAAGAAATATAACATTTTCAGTGGAGATGATGGGGAAGAAGAGACAACGACTTGTTCCAAGTCATGACCTTTTAATACTCTTCTACAACTTTTTCCTGATTAACTGCCAGACCAGAGTTTATTTTTACCAAATGTCCCGACACAAAAAAAATTTCATGTTTTGTGTATTATACATGTATATGTTGTCGTTATTTTGTACAGAGCAGTTAGCGTAGACACTACCTAGTTGACGTCCACATTACCTAGTTAG
>JAQIVZ010001449.1:0-32844 GCA_034700945.1 Arrhopalites spinosus
GAATCATATAGAGTTTATATGAAAATTATAAAATACATGTGTAAAAAAATACCCAAAAATTTGGTTTGCTTTGCTTCTTTAATAAGATTTAAATTTAGCTTGGAGTTCTTTTATATTAAGGAATAAATTTAACTGGGAATTTTCTCCATGGCATTTTCCTTTCTTTTTGTTCTCCCATTTCACTTTTACCAGCTACAGGCTTTTTTCCCTTTATTTTGTATGTCCGGATTTCCAATAATAAGAAATAGGCTCATCTTCTTTTTTTATTATCTGTACTTGTCATGTGAAGATGAGGACTATCATGATGATGATTCTAGCTCAAACTCAATTTTCTGACAGAAGAAAGGGAAAAGAACAGCACAGAATTTTTTCTAAGAGCCTTAGATAAGTTTTCACAATGAGAGAGATATTGGAAAAATCTTCTCTCTCTCTCTCTCTCTCTCTCGCTAACTTTCTCTGTCTTTTCAAGAGCGATGAAGCGAGTCTTCAACTTACCCCGCATAAACTCGACTCGAGCCATTCTTTTTTGTCCATTGGTTATATCAGACATCTAAGGAAAATTTCACAAATCTCTTTCTCCATTCTAAAAAGCTCCAACTTTCTCCAATGTGGAGAACATGAATTGCAAGTTTTCTTTCACAATTGTTGTTTTTAACTCACAAGGATTTCTACCAGAAAAAGTTGAGCCCTTTATTTTTTTAAAAAAGGAAGCAACACATGTCTCTCATACTGTACATACTGTAGTTTGCATAAATTACGGAAATTGCATAAAAGGTAAACATGATAAACATGAACGAAATTTTCCCTCAAGGGAGAAAGAGGAAGAAAATAAATGCAAATTTTGACCTTTCTATTTTTTGCAGGCTCAAGATTTTTTTGATATGAAATTCAAGACGACACAGAAAAAAACCTTGATTCATTTTTGTGAATGAAAAAAAGTTAATAGAGAAAGCTGGGTAAGCTTGTCCATACACGTAAACCTCCCTTGAGGAACGTGTTGAGTGTAATTGGTTTATTTTTTTTGCTTGAGCCACCTAAAAAAAGAAGCCTAGACAAAGTCCAGTCACAAGATTAACTAGAAATTAATGAGAGTCGAGAAAATGGCTGGAGGCTCAGAGAGAGAGAGAAAGCTGATTAAGAGGATGGTATTCGATGTCAAAGTTCATTTGATGATTTCAAACGAGATTCTGTCCACAATTGGGGAAAATGAGAAGGGACATGCATGCATGCACATGAAACAAGAGAAAGTGTACAAAATCTGAGAATCTCATCCCCATTTATCCCTCCCCCCTCTGCTCTCTGTACTCCACATCCCTTTGTAAGAAACTTTCTCCAAAAGTGTACATGATCAATTAGGGTAATTGCTCTGGTTTTGGTGATTTTGTGTGAGAGACAAGAGAGAAAATTTCTATACTTTCTCTTCCGTCTGGTTCCCTTCAAGGACTAATTTTAAAGTTGTGTGCATAATGTACAAAACCAATAGCTTTTATAATTGTTATTATTATTCTAAACGTAATCTTCATTAATGTGTGGACGTGGGCTCATTACCCGGGGCTAAAACATTCGGAGATTCACAATCGGATTTTTTTGCAGAATGTTTACTACACCTCCCGCATCAAAATTGGGGAGCTGCATTGGCACTGCAACCCTCCCTCCCCCCCCCCCATTTCAAAATGTGAAAGAATGCCAACTCGTCAACGAAAATAGTCCTGGAGAATATTAGTCAATGCATGAAAATGAGAGAAAATGGAATGCACGTTAGTTAGAGTAATATAGAGAGTGAGAGAGTGAAAATAGTCCAGAAATTTGTGTCACTTCATTTTCCCTAGAATTGGAATTGTATAATGCAAGAATAGTGAAAGTACTTTGATTTGAAAGAGAATGAGCATCATTTACTTTCCCTCTATGTTTTTAGTTTGATTGGCCCAATCGCCTTTTACTTTCTCTGGAGAATAGAAATAGAATAAAATGTTGCTCATTTTCCAGCAATGTCAAACTCCCCTCTTTTCACTCTCGTGTAGAAATGGAAAGGGGGGAGAAAGTAGTATAAATTTTTATATTCCCTAGTAAATTCCATAAGCTTTCTCCATAGGGAAGCACAAGTTTTCTCCCTCATGAAATTTCCGCATTAGAACAATATCCCAGTTTACTCATTCGTCCATCCATTAACTTGCATTCTCGCTTTCTCTTAGTATTAACTTTTCCCTACTCTCTCTCTCTCTCTTTTCCTAATTTAAATGTTGATGATGATGAACCCTCTTTTAGGTTGAGCAATTAAGTCTCATTTCACTTGCAGGGCTCATTTATTTTGTAACATTTCAAGGATTTTTGTCAAAATATTCAAAAAACTTTTTTTTCAGTTCGTTTCTTTTTTGGACAAAATGAAAATTAAAAAAAAGAATTTTAAAGAGAAACTTGATTACAAATTCCTTGGCATTTTTTTTTTGCTTTTACTACAAAAATTATTTTCTAAATTGTCATATACCACCCACACAAAAAATAAATAGAAATAGAAATTCAAATTCCACAACCAACTTTCTCCAGTACAATCCCACTTGCACACCCACGTGCCGTATTAATTCCGGTTGAGAGAATTTTGAAAAGGAAAAAGAAACAAAGAGAAATTTGTGTAAGGGCAAAAAAAGAGAAAGTTTTTATTGAAGGATCGCTCGCTTATAGACAATAAATGATGGTGAAGCTAATAAATGTGACTGACAAGCTTTCTTTTTAAAAACTTTGCTCTTCTTTGGTAATCCTTTATAATTTATTAAAAATAAGCTTGGTATCCTATCCGACTACCGGGAAACTGTCAAAGTATCCGGACTCATTTTCCCCCGCTTTTTTCCTCAGAGAGAAAGCCAACAAATTTAAAATGGATGTTGCTTCCAGTGCGATGCCATGTGTGTTTGTATTATATATCAAACAAATTTATGTCTCTGCAAATCGTACTCTCCCTACTTGACTTGTAATCACCCCAATCCTTTACGTGGAGAAAGCTCAAGAGAGAGACGACCCGACACCCCCACACCGCCTACGTAAATACCCGCCGCCACTTCCTCCTCGTTCCTATTCCACTCACCATCTCAAATTCTTTCCTGTCCAACACAGCAGGGCCAAGAGTTTCGCAGAACTCTAAATATTTTTTCAATGTAATGTGTAAAGCAAAGGGGAAAAAGAGAAAGGTATATTATCACTCTCAATTGAATACCATTTCTGGATATTGTCTGGTTTTTCCCAGTTTACTGGGGTTATGCCTCAACCCATGTCACATAACTTTTACAACTTGCCCCACTTTCTCTCTCTCTCTCCAGTTTTGGCTGTGCATCTTGTCAAGTCTTTCCCTGTATAGAGAGCCAGAGCCAACATGTGGCTTTTGCACTAAAGTGGGAAGGGATTCTAGGAAAGAAAGTAACACAAAAAAAAAGTTGGAGGGGGGGGGGGAGAGAAAAGTTTGCAACAGCTTTCTCCCTCTATTTTTTGTCTCCCCCATTTACAATGGCCTCTATGACATCATTTGTGGTTAAGTCATGGACTCGGGTGATTTGATTATTATAACACTAGACTGTGAAGGATGGTTGCAAAAGAGGAAAAAGTCCTTTCTCTTTTTTCATGGCCAGCAAGAAGTTGAAAATGACCAAAAAAAAGATGGACAAAAAAAGAGTGAAATAGTGAAAAAGAAAGTGAACGTGAGAACAAGAAATTTTTTTACAAGAACAAACTCCCACGGCTTTCTCTCTCCTCAAGGAAGAGCAAAAAAAAAGTACTTAAAGACAGAAAGAGTAGCCACTTAGTGTACAGGACTGCCTTCGGGTTGGAGAAAGTTTGAAAAAAGAAAAAGCTTTTCATGCTCAACTTGCGTCATTAAATAGTGAGAGTGGCAAGAGCCATCAGGACTGACGTGTCAAGTCAAGATTTTTCCATTTGCCAAATAAAAGAGAAAGCATTACTTTCACTATCACTACGACAAAACAATTATTCAGAAATGTAAATCTTTTTTTAAAAAAACCCTACAAAATTACTTTCACTCCAATTATCCTTGAAACTGTCGACTCATTTCCCTTGATATTGTGAATTTTGACAAAATAAACAAATTAGCGGGTTATTGACAATGAGGTCTCATTGGCATCAGCAAAAAAATCATTCTATTTGAGTGCCTCACCTTCTCACGAGCATCACTTTCAGCTTTCTTTCTCTAATCCAAGTGAGAGAAAAAGTAATGGACCATTAGGTAAATGAAAAAAGATTTTTTTTCAAAGGGTCCCTCTAAGGCACAAGTGGAAAGTAAATTCTGTTTTTTTTTGCTAAAATCTTTGAGATCTCCACTAAAGCTAAAGCTCTAAGTTTTTGTAAAAAACATTTTGTCCATTACAAACTCAAATAGAAAACACACAACAAATAGTCTCTCTCGCCTCCGTCTTTTGTATTCCATGATCATCTCAGTTTCTCTTCTGTGAGTGAAATGAAAGCAAAGAGTGAAAGGCCTCAAACCACTTAGCTCTTTTTTCTTGAGGGAGATCTTTACGCCCACATGAAATTCATCTTCTTTTTTTTTTTTTTTTTTTTTTGACTCATTATTCTATTTTTTAACAGATGATTCTGTAAATGATTTCTTGCTTTCACTTTCACCACCAACGTCAAGAAAATTCTGGTATAAATCCTTTGTAAAATTTATAATCTTTGCTGACGCTCCAATATTTTGCTGACAATGGAGAACTGACTAAAAAGAAAGTCAAATTTTTTTCGACTTTTTTCCATTTATATTGATATCCTTGAGAGAGAGAGAGAGAGTTTTTCATTTAATTTTCTGGATATTTTTTTTGGGATAAAATTAATTTTGGTCACGTAATGTCAATTTCCATTGTTGACCAACTAAATGAGTCTACGCGTTCCAAGGAAGAAGATAAATGTCGAGTTATTTATAATGTAATGACAAAAATTTATTGATCCAATGTCACCCACCACTACTTTACCGTCATCATGAGCGTCATCCCCTATCCATTGACAATATTTCATTAGTTGGAGAAAGTTCATGACCTCTTTAAAAATTTCTTGAATGCACATTACCTCACTAAAATATTTAAAATTGGTTCATGTTAAATTAATAGAAATTCCTTTCCCCAATTTAATTTTTTATATCAAGTAAAAGTGCTTCCCTTCATTACAATTTTAAGTTTTTAATATTCTGACGCCAGACTTTCTCTCTCCTCAAGGATTCTTGTCAAAGAAAATTGAGGACCTGGGGGGCACTCAGAGTGAAAAACGAGTCATGAAATTTGAATAAACCAAAAAAAGAGAGAAAGTACATTAAAGGGATTTTGTGAGGGCTTGAAGGCATTCAAACATTTTCTATATTTTATTCTACAATTTTCCAACTGGATAACTACACGTACAGTACCACTTTCTCCAGTGCCAGTGTGCAGTGACGAAAGTAGAAATTCCTTTTAAAACTTTCTTCCAAACCCCCTCCAGTCTCTCTTTTTTGTTCACAACACTCAACACAGTGGAGAAACAAAATCCCTTCTTTCTCCACAGATGATGATGACCATGACACCAAAGTGGCCAAAGCGTCATGACGATGAAAATTTCTCATAAAAATGGAGCTCCACATAGGTACTTTCTCTTTTTTTAGTAAAAAAGAGAAAGTGAAAAGACACCTGAAGCTCAGCTCAACCTCCCATTTTTTTCATTATGAGCCGACACGACCAGCCACAGTCGGTCATGAATTTTGAAGGGAAAAAAAAGAGAAAGCTTATTTTGGGAAATCGTGCCTTAGCATGACGATCAGAAAAAAAAGATGGAGGCTTAATGATGATTTGTGAGATGATGTAGGTAGTTTTTGAATATACATGGGGAGAGAAAGTGAGTGCATAAAAAGAAATGGTAAAGTGGGTATAAAATCAAGAAATAAAATACGTTCCAATGTACCTTTCACTTTTTTTTCCCTTTCACTTTTTAAGAAAAAGGTGTGTGTGTCAAGTTCACATTCCTTTAGAGAATGTACTCTTACATTGAATTGGATCATCAAATGAAATGGCAGAGAAAAATGGGATCGATTTCATGGAATTCAATTGCAAACTGTCTTCTCCTTCACTCTTATTCCCCTTTTTCAAAAAAATCAAGAACAAGGTGTTGGCCATATTAGGGGAACTACAAAACTAAATTTTCTGTGTCTTTTGTCTTTTCTCTATGTCTACCCACATGACCTCATTCCTAAAAAAATGGACAGAGTTCCATTTAGTCTATTGTAAGAAAGAAAGAGTGATTTTTTGTTGAATGACAAAGTACAAACTACAGACAGGTTTTGAAAAAAAGAATGGAAATTTGTATTTATTATTAAATTTTGAATGGAAATTGTATATAAATGAGAAGAAATTTTTTGACGGGTAAATTAATTGAACTGACTCTTTTGTTCATTTTTTTGATGACAGAAATGTTTGACAACATTGGATTTGACATCGTTGGGAGTGGGGAGTTGCGTGGGAACTGGAATGTACTTGGTGGCAGGGATGGTTGCCAAAACAGTGGCAGGGCCAGGTGTAATTTTGTCCTTTGTCATTGCTGCTGCTGCTTCCCTATTCTCAGGTAAGTGTCAACCTTGTAAATTTTTCTCTCCATTTTACATTAAACACGGCACCACACACTCATTCATTTTACACTTTTCTGCTAAAAAATGACAGTTAAAAAAGATAAGGGAAAGTGAAATACAATTTTAGACAAAACAAGTAAATAAAATTCTTGAAAAAAGGAGAAAAACACTTTCTCCAAAAAGAATTTCTCAGAAAACAAATTGACAGATGAAGAAATGTAAATTTTAGGCCATAGGGAGAAAAAATCTCGATTAAAAATAAAATGGTGAAAAAAATAAAATGATTGAGAGTTGACCTTAAAAATAATTTTTATTTATTTTCTGAGAATGCAATAAATGCAAAATAATTTAAATTTCCTTCCATCTCCCATGACCTCTACGGGTAAATGGGGAAGACCACTTGGGTGGTCTAAAATTCAATTTGAGTCTTAATAATCTGTCACTCTCATAATAAAACATGGGAGGAGGAGAAAGCATTTAGAGGGGAGTGGAAATAATTTGGGATTTTGTGTACAAAAAATATGGATCAAGTCAATTCCATCCTTTTCCTCGGTTTGAGAGTGACAAGAGCAGAGGCAGAAGCACTACACAGTCAGTGGAGTTTACTCTGACTCACACTTGTCAATTTTTGGGAGGTTGAGAGGGAACATGGATTAATTGTTTGGTGTATATATCTTGATTTCCCCAGCGGCTCTTTGAATGTCATCTCCTGTATTGTGAATCTTGTTGTCGACTTGTGAGCCATTTAAATTTTAGACCACCCAGGAAAAATTATTTTTGTGGTTTTTTTTCTGTCTATTTTTTTGAAGAAAATCCAACTTTTTGGATTTTCTCCTTCAAATTTCTTTCTTTCTCTCTATTTTTGTTGTCTCTTGTCATATGTGTACATAATTTTGGTGAAAAATATTAAATTTTAAAAGCTGTGTAAAGTACAATTCTCTATTTATTCTTGTAACTTCTAAAGTCTCTCCATAGCCTCCATCCTACGCCTACCTTTTTTTTAAAATGTTCCTCTTGTGTCAAATTAAATGGGAAATATGAGCACTATTCTACTTTTACCACAGACAGAGAGAGAGAGAGAGAGAGAGAGAGAGAAAGGCTCCATCTCCTTTTGCGGTTCTTTTTTGACTCAACAAGAGAAATTTTGAGCTCAAGATTCTTCCCCGATTCAGGTCAGAGAGAGAAAACCAAGATCCGGCCCACTATAAAATTCCACGTCTCTCTTTCTCTCTCTTGCATATGCAGATGAAAATTGTAGGAAACTTGTCTCTCTCTCTCTCTCTTTCTCCGTGTGTACAATATATATGCCGTCTTAAGTTGCCTTGACTTTCTCCGAGTATTTTAGGAATAATTTATTTTATATGAATTTCATTCTTCTTTTCCCCTCCCAATCTCCCATAACATTCTTTACAAGTTCTCTCTCTCTCTCTCTCTTGCCTGTTCTTTTCTTTGGTGGAATTTTCTAGTTAAAATTGTAGAGAGAATTCTATTCATAGTACACACACACACTTTTTGTCAAATTTTTGAGCCCTCTCTCTCTCTTTTTGTTAATTCTTTTTTTTGACTCTCACTTGAAGTCACTTGATGGGTTCATGGGTGGACAAAGTTTTTAGGAATGTTCAAACTTTTTTTTGAAATTCAATTTCCCTCCTTTTTATTCCCCAAAAAAGGGGAAATCAATTGGAAAGTTTTTTGTCTACTTGAATTTTGTCAAGAGAAAGTTTTGATTATTCACTAGAAAACCCCATTTTTTTGGAAACGGAAACAATTTATTTATTCCACCATTAAAATAATTTATAGGTCAAATCATAAATAAATTTTTGTACCATTACGTTATGAAAGCACAGTCATTACATATACATGTACATTAGCATTAACATTAAAATGGAAATATTGTATCAAAAAAAATGAATTGAAATAAGGTTAAATGCTTATGGCCAAGCAAAGAGAAAAAAAGGGGCTTGATCCTATTTAAGTTGAAAAGACTAGAATTTACTTTGATGTCATAAATATGTACATACAAATAAAGGGGATCGTTGAGTGCATCATGAATATTTAATGAGCACTTATTTTCTCCCATATTATATTAATTCAAGTTTTTTTCAAAAAAATTATTTTTTTCATTTAAATAAAATTCATAAAAATCTCCATCCCCCAAAAAATAATTTTGGAGCTCCCGCTCTCTCTCTCTCTCTCAACCTGTAGGATTTTATGTAAAAATTCCAAAAAAGTGTTAAATTGTGATTCCATGTAATTGTTGACATTAGTAGACACACAGCTAGTGAAAGTAGGAAAAATATTGACAAAAAAATAAGAATATTATTACACCACAGTTTGTCAAAAAAGGTCAAAGGGAGAAAGAGTAGAAAATAGCCGGGAACTAAATAACATGATACTTTCTCCAATATAAAACTTTCCTCTTTACTTATTCAAACAGAGAGAGGAAGCACAACAAGGACAATGTGCTCGAGGGGTTAGTGATATTTGATGAAATTTTAATTTTCAAAGACTTTTTTTCCATCAATTTTCAAAAAAATGGTATTTTATCATATCCCGTAACTTTATACAACAGAAAAAAATATATCTGGTCATCTTTTCAATTTATTTCTCTTCCCACGTACTTTTTTTTATAGTACCTACAAAAATATTGACAATTTCAATGATTTTCCGAGGAGAAAAAAATGAGTGACAAGAATTTGAAGTAAAATATTTATTCCTCAATACTTTCTCTCCTTTCACTCGCTGCTAATGCTACAGCCTTCCGGACAGTTGCCCACGCCAGTGGGTATCATAATGAGAATCTCCGTTCACGTTTCATGGAAAATGGAAAATAGTCTAAAATAGTAAATAGCCACTCGTAAAAAATTGGACTACCTAGACGAGTACAAAATATGCCATATGCCACAGCAGGCAGGTCATAACGAGTTGATGGCCATGGGGAGGAAATGAGGTTAAGGATTTTGTTGGGGTTGGCGAAATATTTTTTTGGCACATATTTATCTACAATCAAAAAGCACACATGCATCACATCTCACATCCCTCCTAAACAACTTTCCCCATAAAGAAGAAAGAAACTCTCTCTCTTCAGAGAAAGTAGAAATGAGCCGGGTCATGATTGAGACTACGGGGGCGAGAGAGAATATTTTTTGGGTGAAAATGCGTGGGAGTCTCAATTTCTTGTGTGTACAATTCTAGCATGTCCAGACTAAGAAAGATAAAATTTTAACCATGGAAAAAGTAAAGGAGAAAAGTAATGTTGCTCAACTCTCCCCCACTAAAGGTTTTATTTTATAGCCATCCTATATTAAATGGAAATGGAAACGAGAGCATTAATAGGCCACCAGCGGTCGGCTGGTGGTTGTTGCTTTGTCTGGCATGGCCATGATTTCAAAATTTCAGAGTCTGGACAAAGACACAGAACGGAGGCTAACCCTTCTTTATGCTGACGTTGACACTGACACTTGAAATTGCATGACCGTCATCCAGGAAATTTTATCCCACTTTCTCTCTCTCTCTGTAGAAATCGACCCAGAAAATAAAGTCTTGAGGAAAGTCTCAAGAAAACTGTTGAAATTCAAGTACATTATTATTATGTATGAGAAAATCCATGTTTTTATATTATTTCCCCATTCCACTTACAAACTTTCTCCTCCCCCTCAATCCCTCCACATAATCTACGAGGAGGTAGGGAAGGCTGAATGAATTTCATGTTATTTTTTTGACAAGTTATAAAAAAACATGAACATTTTTCATATGCCCCAGGATTCAGGAAGAGACAAGACAAGTGAGAACAAAAAAGCATATTTTTTTTGACGAAGGCAGACATTTTCCTCCTTTTATTTTTGTGCGTGCTACAACTTGCAAAAAAGGGAAAAGAAACAAAAGGAGAAGGGAAAGGAGGAGAAAAGCTTTGAAAGTTACAATAAAATTATGGAGATAACTAATCAGTTGACGGGCTGACAAACAAGAAAAAGACTAAACTATCTCTATGCTACACAATAGAAAAGACTAGACAGACCAATGACAATGAGGGCAGACTCTTTTTTCAACAGTTTCTCCTTTCTCTCCGTCATTCAATCCCCCTTTACATTGTCCACGTTTCTCTTGTGGAGAAAAGAAGTGAAAGTTAATTTTTCGTCATGGCCTACAGATAATATTTTTAATTACAAGTCACAAAAATAGAAATAGTCTGGATTAAATCCATAGAGCCATTTAACTATTGTTACAATTTAAATAATTAATTTTTTTTCTATTTCCAGGAGCCTGCTACGCCGAGTTTGGTTAGTACTGACAAACTTCAAAATTAAATAAAGTAAATTGTAATTTAAATAAAAGGATAATAATTTTTTTTATTGTTTAAATTTAAAGGAGTTAGAGTACCCCACACGACTGGGTCAGCTTATATGTACAGCTATGTGAGTGAACGTTTTTTTAAAAAATGGAATATGAATCAAATGAAAATTAACATTAAAATTTAAAATTGATGTACAGGTGACCGTTGGGGAATTTATAGCCTTCGTCATTGGTTGGAATATGGTAAGCTGAAAACAATAAAGAAAAAATGTTATGAACCGGAAGTAAATATTTAAAATTGTGTGTCTTGTAAAGGTGTTGGAGTACCTCATTGGAACATCAGCGTGTGCTTGTGCCCTCAGTGCTTGCTTTGATGCCATTAGTAGTGGTGCTATTAGTGACAGGATAGGGGATTCCCTTGGAACATTTTATGGTACGTTGTGCATGTGCACGAAAAAAAAACCAATTAGAGATTCATTTTACCTTTGACAATCAAATTATTCCTTTTTTCTCTTAATTGGACAGGTCGACCGCCAGACGTGCTAGCATTTGTGATCACCCTACTCATGATGGTCGTGTTGGTAGCCGGAGTTCAAAAATCCTTAATTTTTAATAATATTCTTAATGCCATTAATTTAGCAACGTGGGTATTCGTTATCGTCGCCGGCCTTTTTTACGTCGATCTTTCCAATTGGCAAGCACAAGCACATTAAAAATAATTTTTTTTATTTAAATAACAATTAAATTAATTTATAAATTATTTTACAGGACTGATTATGGAGGATTTTTTCCCTACGGTTCAAGTGGCGTTTTGACGGGGGCAGCAACTTGTTTTTATGCCTTTATCGGCTTTGACATAATCGCAACAACGGGTTAGTAAAAATTAACGATAAAAAATAATTTAATTGTAATTAATTATTGAAATTTTAATAGGAGAGGAAGCAACAAATCCAAAGAAATCCATTCCATTGGCAATTGTAACGAGTCTTGTCATCATTTTAGTTGCTTACGTCACGTCTTCTATGATACTCACATTAGTTGGTAAGATTTAATTGTTTTTTTTGAGAGAGTCAAAGAGAATATTTAATTGACATTTAATTTAATTTAGTTCCATACGATGAAGTCTCGGCAGACTCAGCATTAGTAGAAATGTTTGGTAAAGTTGGTGCCAATCGGTGTCAGTACGTTGTCGCCATTGGGGCACTGGCAGGTCTCACCGTGTCAATGTTTGGGTTAGTTAAATATAATTAACTTTATTTCTTTCAATTAAATTAAATATTAACTACAGAAATTTAATTGTTGTTATTTTTTTAATTGGGGAAATTGTAGTAGTATGTTTCCAATGCCAAGGATTGTCTACGCTATGGCCAAAGATGGGCTTATATTCACGTAATGATTTTTTAAACTAAAAATTGCAGTTAATTTTAAATCTAATTTAAATTGTAATAATTAAATAGGCGATTGTCAGAAGTTTGGAGTATGACTGGCACACCGGCAATTGCAACAGTAAATTAATTAAATTAAAATAAAAAATAAATAAACAATTTAATTAATGATTTTTTTGACTACAGGTAGTGTTAGGTGGACTGGCTGCGATTGCAGCTTTAATTATAAAGCTTGAAGTTTTAGTGGAAATGATGTCAATTGGTAAATAAAATTAAAAATTAAAATTAATTGATAATCACAAAGACAGTTAATAATTAAATTTAAAAAAATTGTGTAGGAACATTATTGGCATACACATTAGTCTCAACGTGTGTCCTCTTACTGCGCTATCAACCACAATCAACGACATTGGTAGACTTACTACCCGAATCAATTAGAACGCCGTTAGCAGGGACGCCAATGGGCGGAAATAGTCCCATGACTGCCACACCGACCAAAGACTACGGTTCATCTTCATTGTTTCCATCGAACCTCAGTGATGGCTACCGAACTTCCGGTTACAATCAATCCCACCGACTTAGCCTCTCTCTTGGCATCGGCCAAAACTTTAACAGTTCCAGTTCGGCGGGAGGTGGAGGGCCAGTTCTTATCCGAAAAGTGTGAGTACTCCAAACACAAACACACAAAGAGAGAGGGAGAAAGTTCTCGACTTTCTCTTCCTAGACTTAGAGAAAGTTTCATAATGGAGGAAGCTCATAAATATAAAACATTTTGAGAGATTGAATTGATTATAACAAAAACGGAAATGAGAATGGAATAATTTTAATGTACTCGTAGATACACAAGAAATTCTCCCGATTCGGATGACACAGACACAATCGGAGACACTGAGGATGACGCATTTCTCATGGCAGATCGAAATGAAGGTCGATACTATGGCTCTGTCCATGCCAACTCTCCCAGAATGAGTCGATGGGAAACGCAAATGAGAGTAATACAATATTTGTGCCCAAAACTATTACCTTGGAGAGGTACCCCTTTTTTTAAATCAAATTTTAATTAATTTTAATCATAAAATACTTAATTAAAATACCTTTTTTTTATTTAGACCCCGGACCGGCAACTCAAGAGACGGGTCGGATAGTGACCAAATTAGTAGGGATATTATTTCTTCAAATAGTCCTCTTTGACCTTATTCTTGTGGCTGCCGTAGGATCTTCAGGTTTTATTGCCAACGTCTCCATCTTTTTTCTTGTCGGTTTATTTGCTGGCATTCTCTTCTCCCTTCTCTTGATTTCTCGAAAGCCACAAAATACGTAATTTAAAAATTACTATTTTAATTGTAATTATATTTAAATACAATTTAATTTAATTTTTTTATTATTATTTACAGCAAGTCATTACTTTTTATGACTCCAGGACTGCCTTTTGTTCCAGCCATAGCTGTGATGGTTAATTTTTACCTCATCCTGAAGTTATCTATTTTAACTCTTGTTAGATTCACTATTTGGATGACTTTAGGTATTCCATAATAATTAAATATGATTAATTTAATTGAATTTATTAATAATTGAAATTTATTTTATTTAGGACTCATCATGTACTTTAAGTACGGAATCAAGAACAGTACGCTAGAATCTCATGAAGAGCATGCCGTCGAGTTGACGGTGGGTAGTCCATCAAATGAGTCAATCAATTCAAATCGATTCAAAGTCAATCCTAATCCACATCATCGATGAATCAATTAAATAAAATACAACAATTAAAAAAAAGAGAAAGAGAATCAAATTTAAATAATAGGAGAAATTAGGGAGATAGGAATAACAGCGAAAAAAATATATAAATAAAATCACAATTTCATAATTCATAAATAAAAAAAATAAATATAATAATTTATACTTATTAAACAATGTTTTTATACGTTAGACATTTATTTTAGACTGATATTAACTAACTACACATATTAAAAGGTAGGACACGTGGTTTAATCATGATACTGATAAATTACATCACAAAAAAATAATATCATCTTCATCATCATTATTAATATGGACACCAATTAATATAATGTGACATCCCAAAAAAATATTCACTTTTTTGTGTAGAAATAACAGAAATTTAATTACAATTAATTATTATTGAGATTGATTTTATTGAATCAAAAGTCACAAAAAAAGTTTTTGTTAGCTGATATTTAATTAATTGTAAATTAATTTTCAAACAAATTGAAAATTATTGCGACTGTAAATAATTGTGAGATATTTAATTGTTGAAATTCTGTTTAAAAATTGTTAAATATTAATTAAATTGAACTGGAACAATCATCCTACGTTTTATACAACTAAAATACATATTATGTACATACCGGTATGTATATTAATCCACAAGTGTTCAGTGAACGCACTCTTCACATTTAAAAAAAATTAATTGTCAAGATTAGAAGTGGACACTCAATTTAAGAAAAAACAATCTGTAAATTGTGATATTATAAATCACCATGTTTAAATTATAAATTAAAAACTAAAATTTGACTTAAATTTATGCCTCTATTACATGACATATCTGTCTACTAAATTCTCCATTTAATTTTGTTTTTTTCTTTTACATTTTGTGGCTAAAATAAAACGTCCACATAAAATTATGTAAAATCTTTTACTGTTAAATTGTTTAATAATTGAAAATTTAAACTAACCTCTTTGACTTGTTAATTATAATTAAAAATTAAAATTGTTAATCTGTGATTACAAAGGAGCCAATTAATCTGTACTTGTACATTTAAAAAAATGAAAACATAAACATATTTATTACCTACATACCTTAATTACAATTAAATGCGGCAAATTATCATTCAAATTTTTTAAGTGGAGTTGACAACTAAGAGACTTTATTTAGAATTAATTGATAATTAAATTCAAGAAATTAATTATTAATTAAAATAAATAGACTCTTCTTTTTTTAAAAAAATGCCAATTAAAAACAGAGAGGTCTTGAACGGTTAAATTTTAATTATGTTACATATTTAAGTTAAACACAGAAAAATATTAATAGTGTCCTTGAAATATGAATATTCTATGAAAATTGTTATCACAAAAATTAATTATATCGAGAAAACTTGAGTGATTCAATTTTTCCAGGTAAATAATAATTAAATTAAACATAAAAATAATTAATTAAATTAAACACACACAAGTTAAATATAAAAATTCCCAATCTTTATAATTGTCTTAATGTTATCACATCGTCTAAATGTTAATGTTTAAAAAAACATAATTGTGTCACATTGATTGTGATTGTCTATTTAAAAAAGAAAAAAAAAAGAATTTTTGAGAAAAAAAAACATTTTTAAGTGTATTAGCTCAAAGAAGAAAAAAAAGTTTTTTTTGATCAAAACACGAAAAATAATTAAAAAAATACATTTTGCCTAATTAAAAATTGTTAAAGATAATGGTTAAATATAAAATATAAAGAAAAACATCTCAATTAAACTAATCTTGTTCTTTGTGTAATGTTATGTATTATGTATACATAATGGATAAAAATTATATATGGAAAATTTTGCATTGACTTGCAAATTAAAATCCTGGTAACTCTACTGTGACTTCCTTATTAAAAAAAATTTATATAAATTAAAAAATAATATTAAATAAAGTATTTACAAAAAATTGGGAAATTATTTTTTAATCTAAAAAAACTATTCTCTTGACTGTGTTGTGGTGGTGGTTGAATTGTTGGGATTCAAAATTTAAAAAAATTAATTGTAAGGCAATTTAAATTAAAATAATAGAAAACTTTTAATGACAATTTAAATCATCAAAATTATTTTTGAGTCGGTAATTTTGTATTATTTTCGTCTGTCATTTTTTTAACTCTGTCTCTCTCTCTCTGTAATTGTAATAAAATGTAGGTAATAATAAATGTATATGATAATAATACTAAAAACGGGCCAATATTTAATGTCAATTTAATAATTTTAAATTTTTATTCTTGTCCCAATTTATTTTTTAATTATTATTAAAAAAAACAATTAAATGTTTGTAGATTGTACTATAACTATTAAATTGTAGTAGAAGAGCCAGGAATAAGTCAACAAATTTAGTCCACTAAAAATATTTAAAATTAGTGTACTATTTAAGTAATAATGTTTTTTTCTTCATTTTACTGTACGTCCACTACAAATAGAACAAAAAAGCAAAATTAGAATTAGTGCAAAAAAAGTTAAATATTAAAAAGTTTTCAATATAGTTAAACTACACTGTAGCACAGTCTGACTTTAATTGAGTTTTTTGTCTGTCTATTATATAACTGTCCTCATTGGCTTCATGTATTGTCATCTTAGTAGAATGTAAAAAGAGTAATGTTAATGGTTAATTTTAATCCCAAATTTTAATCATGTAAAAAAAAGAGTTAATTTTAAAGAAAAAGAAAGCCAAATCAAGGAATCAAAACATGACAATGAAAAAAAAGAACACTAAATTATATATCATAAAAAAATTTATATATATATAAATATACAAGTGAGAAATATATATATATGAACTATATACCAAATTAACATAAATAAAAAAATTAAAATTTAATGAAGCACCTTTTTGCCCATTTATTTTTTTCTCATTTTAAATTGTAATTAATTTACTATTAAAATTCAATAGTTATATTGGAAATTTTAGAATCATTTAAAATTCTAATTGAAAATATAAGACCAAAATCACATAAATTGAGAGAGAGAGAGAGAGAGAGAAGAGAATGCCAAGACGAAGAAAAAAATGGAGAATTTTGAGCAACAAGTTTTAAATCTGATTAATTCTCCAATTGACGACTAGAATACAGATACAGAAATAATATAAAAAAATCTCTTCCGACACAAAATCTTCCTCATGTTACAAATTCCAATTCCATGACATTCTCCCTCTCTCTCTCTCTCTCTCTCTCTCTCTGTCATCAAAAGTTTTCAATTACAAAAAATCTATAGAATCTCACAACTACTTTATAAAGAGTAGAGAGAGAGAGAGAAAGAGAGAGAGAGAGACTCATCTTAATTTGTAATTTTCTTCCATTTCGTCATTTGGGGCGGAAAAAAAAAATCTTTTCATTTGAAATTTGACAACTTCAATATAAAAAAAATCCTCCTTTAAAAAGAAAGGACGCAAAATTGGATTTTATATTAAAAATATATTTCCTACTTACAGATACACTACTCATATCATCAAAATGTTGACATGAAAAAAAAAGATTCCAAATAATTTATTTAATTTGTGTAAATCTGTCAAAAAAAGAAATTTTATTCTATTTAAAATCCTTTCTTCTAAGAAACAACTAAAAAAAAATTTCAGTTTATCTCAAAATATATCTTGTGTCTGTAGTCTGTAGTACGTAGAGCTCATAAAAATAATTTAAATTCAAAACCAAATTCTCACAATTTCTTACCAGTCAAAATCACTATAATGTAGTTTCCCCCGTCAAGCCATGGGCAAAAAAGGCCTGTTAAAAACTTTCTTTTACAGTAAATAAAGACAATTTTGTCAATAAAATAGAAAATAAAACTTTTTATGGATTTAAAAACAAACCACAAACCTCAAGTTCCCAATCTTGAATGGGACAAGTTAAAGTGACTTTGAGTGGTATTTTTTAGTTTTTTAGATCTTCAACTCCTCATGATCCAATAGAAAGGCTCAAGAGAGAGAGAGAGAGACGTGAATTTCGTTACAATTTTCTCCTTGTAACACACACACACACACAAAACTCTTATTTTATATGTTACTGACTACATTTAACAAGTCTGATCCTAATCTGTCTCAAGGTGGAAAACTTGTATAGATAGTTTTTGATATAGAAAAAAAATAAACTGAAATTCCCCATCTATACTTGAAATATGTACGCTATATCACATCTATAGAGAGAGAGAGAGACGGAGGGAGGGGGGCTCTAAGTCTTGTGTATTAGTCTGGGTAATCCTCAATTTTCGGTAATGATTTCCCATAGGAATCTCTGTCCTGGGAGAGAAGGATTATCATCATCAAAGATTTCCATCCGTTTCATTCCTCGAAGAAAAGAATAAGAAACCATGGGCAACGTCAGCATCAACTTGAAAGCTCCAACTCCAACTCCGCCACCGTTCCCAACACAAATACTTCTATAGCCACCCCCCAAAAATCCCCCTCTCAAAACCCTTAGGCAACATAAAGAACAAGAAAAAAAATGTAGGGAATATAAAAAACTCACGGTATGAAAACTGACTCAATCTTTCTCTAGAGAATCTCTCTCTCTCTCTCTGGCTGTGTGTATAGATAGAGAGATACACTTTCTATACATTTTGCTCATCCCTCAATACAGACAATCTCAAGAAAAGTTACTCATGCATACTTTTTTCTTGATACAGGCAATCTTCTTTACTTGAAACTACACATGTTTTTTTTACCACATCAACATAATTGACATCATCTCCATCTCTCTCTCTCTCTCTCTCTCTCTCCCAAAACAGTTTTACTGAATCATTTCCTTCTTCTTTTGTCTTTTTTTTTCTTCTAAGCTATTTTTTAATGGTCAAATCAATTTAATTTAACCCATATTTAACTTGACCTTTTTCCCTTTCAAAAAACTTTTTTTTATCTGGAGAATCTTTGAGGTTGAAAAACCCCCCAAAATTGTACAAGTTCATCATTGAACTTTGGATTTTTGGAGTTAAATTTAATTGACAAAAGTGAATTTAATAATATTTTTTTTAGAAATATTTTAAAATTTAATATTTCAAAGAAAACTGAAATATTTAAATTGCATAGCTTTCACCATTTTCTCTTTGTTGACACGACACAAAAAAAAACTTTCTTTTAAATAAAAAAACTTGTTTTTTCATAGCTTAAAAAACTCTTTCATTGGAGGTTTGTGTGTACAATGTACAAATTTTATATAGAGGTGAAAGAAGTAAAAGACAAAAATTTATGCTCCACTTTCTCCTCGTTGACTTTTCACCATGTACAACACGTTAAAAAAAAAGTTTATGCATGTTATGTTACACAATCTTTACAAAGATTCCCCTAACGTATAATACACAAACGCCTTTTTTTTGAACCCCTTGACTCTATTTACTTTTTTTTCTTCTTTTTTTTCTTCTTTTTTTTTACTAATTCCCAAAAGTCTCTCAACACTTTTTTTCAAAAAAAAAATTCACCTTTTACAAAATAGTTTTTTAAATTAATTTTAACTAAAACTAACATTTAAAGTTATTTTCCATCACTTTCACTCTTGCCTATAGATGCTCTAAATTTTTTTTTATTGATATTGAAAGTAAATGAAAGTGAAGGAGTCAAAAGTGAATGGGAGGGGAAATTGGGTCATCTGGAAAAAAGATAAAGAAAAACATGATTAAATTTACAGAGAAGGAGTCAAGTAGAGGGGAAAAAAAGCTTTTTAGTTATTTTCTTAAAATTTAAAAAAAAATTAACTATTCCACTGACAATTTACTCCGTCTAGAGATGAAACGAGAGAGAGAGAAAGTTTTACAAGGATGCCTGCTCTAATTTATATAAAGCTTGTTTTTTCTCAAATGAATTTTCTCTTCTTAAAACATTGGCAATTCAAGAGATGCAAAAAAAAGAGAAGCTGACTAAATGAATGGGGAAATTGAGTCTCAGTCAATTTTAAGGCGAGAAAAAAGGGGAAATTCAATAAGTAAAGCTAATACTTGTTTTCCTTTTTTTTTCTAAAAAAATTGTTTTTTACACTTTCTCCAGAGAATAAAGGTGAGATTCCATGTCTTAACAAGGAACAGCCTCTTCCTCCTCACTCTCCTCAATCTTGTTTGCTCTCAAATAAATTTCCTCCTCCTCTCTCTCTCATGCCAAAATAATTGATAAGAGTATAAGAAAAGCTGTCTCAATCTTGTAGTGACTGGCTAGTGGCAATGTACAAAAGGAGAGAATTCTTGACATGCTATTTTCTTTTGAAAGTGTTCCTGTTGTACAACTTACAAAGCGAGTAAGATTTATAAAACGATCAGAAGGAAGTGAAAGACAATTTAAGGAAACACGTTCAATTTAACCCCGCCAAATAAATCTCTCCAACTCCAACGAGGAGAACAAGAATGCCGTGACGAAAATGAAACCGTCAAGACCTTCCCAACTTTAACGACATGGAGACACACTAAAAAAACTTGTGTCTCATGGCAACCCATTCTATTGGTGAAAAATAAGTCAAGGTGAGAAGATGAATTGGCTATTTATTATTATTCAAGAATTTCATTTCACAACTATTTTGATATTTGTAAAGAAAACTATTTTTTATGTGAATAGACTTTAACTAATTATTTTGTATTTATTTTTTTGAAAATTAAAAGATGAATTATTGTCTACAAAATGAGGGCGTCATTTTCAAGATGGTGGGGGAAATTTAATAATAATTTTCTAGTTATAAAAATTTTAACAACAAAATTACTTTCATGATTCAAAAAATGGCAGACTTTAGTTTAATTTTGTAAAAATTATTATAAGTAAAAATAATTTCAAAATTTTTTTTACTAATAATGCAACAATTCTACTTAAAAAAAACTCGGTCGATTTTTGTCATGCCTGAAAACATTTGATACCAATTATTTCTAACTGTACAAAAATCTCCTCTCTCTCTCTCTCTCCAAAAGATGGAAGCCATTGGCCATAGAATTTAATATTCAAAAACTCGATAAACAGAGATCAATTTCCTGTCTAAAATTCCATCCCCATCCCACATCTCTGTTCACAGCCGGTGGTTTGACTTTTATGACAATCAAAGACGTGGAAAAGAGGACACACACACACACACATAAAGAAAGAGAGAGGGAGAGATGTGTACGGTTTGGGTTTCTTTTTATTGCATGACCAATAGGAATAGTCCATCAATGCCTACTGAAGCATTTCTTCTTTCCATCTCATACGAGGTCTCCAAGGACTTGGGGATGAAGGTCCAAGACTGGAAGACGTAGAATTAATGAGAAATGTCCAATGACCTATGACAAAATAGGCCTTATCTCCTTCTCATAAAGATTTCCACAAACCCTCTCCCCCTCCCGTCATGCTTCACCATCTATTCAAATAGTCTCAAAGACATTTCCACATCATTCGTCCAAAAAATCCACATTCTGTCCCCCCGTGTGTGTGTGTGTACTTTTATCACATGATTCTTCCTTTCAAATAAAAAACGAAGAGAAAGTCGACTGGACTATTTTCATGTGATGACGATTGGCTTTTAGACTTTCTCTCTCTCTTTCTCCTGACTTTGCATCCATCCACTCAATTCCCAAAGTTCTCGTTTTTTTTGACAAGGTTAATGGTATCTCTCCCTGTGTAGAGATAGACAGACTGTTATGCAGAGAACACATTTTTTACGACCACTCATCGTCTCATCCTACAGACCCACAGAGAGAGAGCCGTGTATCTTCCTCTCACCTTTGATCTTCCCAACTCTGTTTCTTTTACGATCCTTCCAACCTTAAAGAGACGAGCCAGAAAAAAAAAGTTTGGGGCGAGTGATGCGATAAGAAAATCCTCGCCATGTTATTCAAAAAACTTAAGCTCACAACACACGGCCAGAGAAATGGCGCACCATTTTTTGTGTCTGAAAGAGAGAGAGAGAGAGAGAGTCTTTACAGTGGATTGCCACAAAAGACAAATTACAAATTAGCAGCGTCCAGGGAGGCCCCAAAGTAAATAAAAAGTCACATAGAGGAATTTCACTAAAGGAGAAAAAGTCTCATAAGGTCAAAAGTCACGCAACATGTTTTTTCTCCTCCCTTTATTTGAATCCCTTTGAAAAACTTATTAAATCCAAAACATTTTGACAGTGACTGTGGTCAATAAGAAAAGTTTTTTTATGAGCCCAACTTTTTTAATTGAGTTGTTCACTTGCCTTCCTCTATCCTTCTTTATGGCCTATGACGACACCAATCAGGAAAAGCTAATAAATTTAATTGGTCTTAAAATTTTAGAAAAAATATTTTTATAAAAAAAAGTTTTGTTTTGACACAGGCCAATATTTTTAATATTGAGTCTCAAGAGTCAAAATAATATTTGGGGTAGGTCGACCTACTGATCAGTAAAGTGAAAAAGTGAGGAATTTATTGAATTGTAGTTTATTTTTTTTCCCTCCTTGATCGTATCAAAGCTCAAAGTTCAATTTATTGACTTTTCGTCTAATGTCTAATATTGAGCTTCATAGGGAATGTTCAATCAAAAGGTTTTTTTTTGTAGTATGTACGGTACGGTATGTGAATCATATGTACGAGTACAAGGAATTTTTTGGGGAATTTTGTCAAGAGTAAAAGAAATAAAAATAACTTTGGCTTCAAAAAGAAAAATTCAATTTTAAACCACCTTCAATTTCAAGGGGGCCATTTCTGGGCTACCAAAAATTTACAAAAGAAATTTTATACTAGTCTCCTTTTTTAACCAATTTGAGGAATTTGGGAATGGAATGATTTGGAACTGGATTTTAAAGTTAACTAAAAATGAAATAATTAAAATTAAAAATTGTGATTTAATGGTGAATTTAAATAAAGTCAGCATCAAAATAAAATCAACATTAATAAAATTAAGCTTTAATTTTTTTGTTAAAAAAAATATTTTTCATACAATTTCACACAATTAAAGTTTATTATTAAAAAAACCACAAAAAAATAAATACAATTGAAAAAAATAATAATTAATTCAAAAAAATGGTTCAAAGAACAATTATTAACACTTTTTTTCTTTTCTTTCAGTAAAATAAAATACAAAATTCAAATAAATAAATTGACCAAAATAAAAGGACTTAAAACATAAATAAAATTGGCATTAAAACCAAAATTGGCAGTAGAATTACATGGACTAGGAGTAGTAGTAGAATTAATTAAAACAATTTCAGCTTCAACTTTACCAGTACTAACATTATTTTTAGTTAAATTACTATTGTCATCACTGCTACTATTAGTATTGTAACAACTGAAACAAAATGGTTGACAAATATTTTCATGACAAGTCAAATCCATTAAATTTTTAGTCCACAATGGATTAAATTGACAGTACCCAGGATGACTAATTGTTTCATTTAAACTCTCATTAAAATGACTTGAAACAAGAATAAAAGCAGATTCATTAATATCTGTAATGGTACTTATATTAACAATATGAGCTTCTCTTCTGTCTCTCATAAATTTGTGATCTTGTAAAATACATTTTTCTCCATTCTTTTTTCCTCTGGCCATAAAAGTTTTTGTATAATTATCCCAATATTCTATCTCCTTCGTATAGCTCTCATGGAATGGACCACCCAATAAGAAATATTCTTCTGGTAATAATACATCTGAACTTTGAACCCCACAATTTGTCACAAATATCAAGACGATAGAAGCAAATATTGTCCATTTTACAATTAAATTCAATTTTTTTGATTGGGGCAGATTCATCTACAGAATTTTTAATTCCAAATTTAATTGTATTTTATTTTCAAAAAAACACCAATTACCAATTAAATTAAATTTACCTTGTAAAATTCACTGAATTTTATTAGAGACAACTTGACCAGAATCTTTTTATAGTAAAAATAATTATTTCAAAAAAAAAAAAATTTTAATTAAAATTTTTTGACAATTAAATTGAATTGTAGACAGAAACGCCCAATAAAATTTTGTCCCTCCGCTCAACTTGGAATCAATTTGACGAAAGAAATAATTCTACTTGAAAAATAATTTAACCTTGAATTGACATTAATAGTCTAGTCGTACATGACACGACGGAAGAATTTCATAGAAATTGAATTTTTTGTTTATGAAAAAAAAACAATTCCTGGACTCTAAGAAAATCAAGATAAAAATTTGACACTCATTAAATTACTCATCAGAAAACTTAACTACCTTCACTCCCATTGTCTTGAGAGAAATATGAGCTGACAAGTTTTTCAAAGTCAAAAAAAATACTTTGTGTTGACTTTGTGTGTATTACAGTGGAATTTTAGAGAGCAAGAAAATAAGATTAAATTTTAAGTCTCGTCAACCAATCAAATCAAAGGCAATTTTTTCCTTTGTCCATGAGTGTATTTACGTGAGAAACACGTCCAAATTTTTTTTTTGGTCATTGTTTCTCTCTCAACTTAAGTAACAGAGAGAGAGAGAGTGGATGTGTAAGACATGAGAGAGAGAGAGGGAATCAAATAATAATAAAATATCTTCTAGCCCATTCAAACTGCAATGTGAGCACTCAAGGCAAGCTGTGCTCAGAATTTTGTTGGAAATAATGCCAATTTCTTTGTGCCTCAAAATGTTTTTCTTTTCTTGTAAAACTACACAGTCCCCCTTTTTTGACAATTCTAGCAAAAGCAACAACGTACCACAATGAACCTTTGAGATTCTTTTTGAGTTTGGTTGTTGAGAGAGAGAGAGAGAGAGAGAGAGAGGATGAGTGTAGAATATAAAAAGACAATTATAATAAAATGTAGAGCCACCAAAATTAAAATGAGTGTCTTCACATATACCCAAACTCCGACGACTCCAGCTTGCAACACTTTTTAGAATCCCATGGAAAAAGATGGAAGCATCTCATTCATGTGGAATCATGTGGACAAGGAAAGAAGCAAAAAAGTAATTGACTAGACATATAGACAGCCTGGTAGCATCTGTTTCAAATCACTTTTTTCATAACTCTCATCTTCCCTTCCCTAACATTATTCACCCAGTTTTTTTTGGCGACATGTCCTTCCTTAGAGGAGAGATTTCAATTTTGAGAATATTATATTGTTTTTTAAATAAAATTTTGAACACACTCAAAATATTAAGATTTTGACATTTTAAGATTGTATGAAAACTTTTTTTTTTTGTTTTATTTGACTTTGTGTTTACAGTGATCATACTTGCGTGGGTAATTCAAAGGAAATCAAATCGGAAAGTTTTTTTTGTTTGTTTTTCCTTTTTCTTTTCTATTTTGTTGGGTTATGGTGCATTATTTTTGTTTGATCATGTTATATCTGTAGTTTTCAATCAGTTTTTTGGAGGGAATGACAGGTAAATAAGGGGAATTTTTTTATTTTATTTTTATTATGAGCAAAAGTGTTGAGGAAAAAATGACAAGAATTTTTGATTTTGTGTAAATTTATGCTTTTTCTGCGTTGGATAATGAAGGCGACAATATTTACACAAAAATTTGTATTTATGAAATAAATTAGTTAAATATTGTGATGATAATTTTAAATTTAAACTACTTTCCATTATTTAATAATCCAATTAAAATTGTTCTGTCAAAATAAAATTTTGATAAACATCATTTTAAGTTCAAATGTTAAAATTTTTAACATTTCTCAAGTTTTTTGCCTTCCCATTTACCTTTGTCAATGAATTTTGATGGCGATTAAGATTGTAAGGATAATAAAATTGTACTTAAATAATTAATATTCTCGTCAATAATTAAACTTTATCCCTCGTTCCAATCAATTTGATTGGAGATGCAACAATTTTAAATACATTTTTTTCAGAGATTTGGAGTCTCTAAATGAAGTGGAAAATATGCCTTGGGAGAGAGAGAGACTAGGGGATGAGAAAAACTAATTAATTAGAACACTCATCATAATTATACTTGTTAATTACATTCAACCAACTTTTAATTCGTAGAATTCCTAATGTCTCCACTCCTTAATTTAATGGTACATTTATACCACAAACTTGTAAATGTAACTAAAGTCTTGTATCTGTAGGTCACAATTTATTACACCGTCAACTCCACTTTCCACTCAATGTGCAAAACTGGGAATTTTAATTAGGTTAATGAACAACAGATTATTTTGTAAACTTTTTGTAAACAATACTATCAACTGCACAGATCACATACAAAACAAGGAAAAATTATTAACTAAAAAACCATTTTCTTTATTATTCTTAACTAAAAAGACCAAAAAAATCGTTTTAAAATTTGACACGCAAAAAGAAAATGTCTTCATTTAAAAAAAAGCTTTCACCACAAAGTCCACTGCATTAGTGGTCCACCTCATTCCCAAAAAAGGGTTCCTGACCTTCAAACTAAAATTTGTCTCATTTTAGTTCAAGGTAATATTCAAAATTTGACTATTCCAAATTCCCACACATCGCCTCAGACTTCAAATTTCATCCCGTTTTCTCCCTTGAATGCAATGCATTTACATCGAGTATTTTTTGCCTATCTCCTCTAAAATTGGCTCTCTCCTTACACTCAAAAGAAATCCTTTTAAAAAGTGATCAAAATGAAATTTCTCCTATCCTCAACTCCACAGGGATTGTACAGATAAGAAAGAAGAGAGAAAGAGGGAGGGGTGAAAGGCAATAAAATCATGAATGCAAATGTATTTACAATACTAAAAGCAATGTCAGTGTCAAGAATAAGAGAGAGAGAGAGAAAGCGAGACAGCAGGGGAATGGAGTCAGTGAGTTTTTTTTCCACAATCGTAAAACTTATCCACTTACTTACACTCGAATTCTACTTTGAGCTACTCTCTCCAATTTTTCCAAAATTTCATGCTCATAGGTACAAAAAAAGAAGCGGAGGAGGAGGGTATTTAACTGTATTTTTTGAGTGTGAAAGATTTACAATTGACAATGCAAATAATCAAGTGTCTTTCTCTCTCTCTCTCTTTTCAAGGATAGCGAAAGTGTGGGGGGATTGGTGAAAGGCAACAATGAAGTGCTTTAGTCACCGCTCTTCCACTTTAACCCACGACCCTTTACTAAAATGTGCCTATCCCTTTTGTATGTATAAAATGTCAACAAAATGAGCCCATTTACAAGAAAATGCTTTCACCAAGTATCTTCTCATGAATACAAGGACATCTACGTACATACATGGAATATGTATACTGTATATGTACAGTAGCTTCTCTTTTGAGTTCTCTCATGAAGAATAAAGACTTTCTCCGTCTTATTACCCGCTTAAGCTTTCCCTTGTACTTTCCAACATTTGCTGGAGGTATTGACAAGACATTTGGATAAAAAACATTGGTTTTTGGGTCATGTTCCATCCATTTTAAGCTCCCCCACCTTTTTTACCTTTCCCCCATAATTTTGAACATTATTTTCATGTTGTACAAGAAAAGAATATTACATGAAAATAACTACACTTGTCTAATATACAGATCTGTACGTATAGGCCTAGCTTCCAACTTTAAAATTTTACAGGTGACAGTGAAAGTGAAAGTGGATTTTGGTATGTACGCTGTAGAAAGAGAGAGAGAGACTCTTGTCATTTGAGACCACCTATTTTTTTATGTATATGTGTACATGTAGATAAACCATTATCTCGTCCATGTCGATACACTAATGTAGACAATACCTAACTGGATCAAATTGCCAAAGCTTTTACTTTCAATACGAGGAAAATGCATTAAAATCTCTAGATTGTTTCACAAAATGGCAAAGTGAAACTGCTTTCACTGCCTCTGCCTCCACACTGTACATCCACCTCTGCCTCCACTTGCCTGTTCCTGTCCTTATGCTTCTTTCTCCTTTCTCTGTACTTGATAGTCATTAGAAAGAAGAGGGAAAGTAAAAAAAAGTAAAAAAAACTTTCTTTTTTTCCCGCCCAGCCCCCTTTTTCCTTTTTCCTGCATAGGCAATGCATAGACAAGCTAAAGTACTTTATGTGTCAAAAGATTGAAGAGAGACTAACGTGCAAACAACTCAAGTAGCTTTATTGAGCTTTCTCTCTCTCTGTGCTTCTTCTTTTTTGCCTACATTGTAGAGATATAGCATGGGGAACGTGAGGGAAAGCAAAATCAATTTAGCCAAGTGGAAATGTCATTTGCCCGAAGAGAATTTCTCTCCCCCCTCTCCTCATCCTCCGTCGTCTCTTTCTTCTTCCGATAGTTTAGCCATGCCAATCCTGATCAAATTTTTCCTTTCTCTCTACTTTCCCTCTGTTTACTCTCCTCCAATGCCTTCCTGCTTCTCGGTACGACATATGAAAGGTTATGACGACAGTGTGTGTGTGTGTACTCTGAGGTAGGTGAAAGTGAGACTGGGACTTTCTTTAGTGAATCTTGACTCTTCTTCTTCAAGAGAGAGAGGAAGAGGCTTGGGGGTGTGGAAAAAAGTGTAAATAAGAAGGATAACATATTTGGAGACTAGAAGAATGGCAAGGATAAAGTGCAAAGGAATTCAATTGCGACATGGGAATGGAGAATATGAGGGATAAATCTGGAATATTTTGACGCCTCACAAACTTCTATATCCCTCTCCCTTCTCCCCTCACCTATATCTACAATATCTTCCACTTTCTACTTTCTCTTTTATAGAATAAAAGATGGAACAAATTGCAACCAGCCAAAATTTCAGGAAAAGGAGTTCAATGGCTGTGCTGGCACAAGAAAAGGATCCCCTTCGCTTTCTACTTTCTCCTTGTATTTGGTCTATCATGTATATACACATTTTCGGAGAAAAGAAAGGAGGAGAAAGGACCCCACATTTTCCTACCCGCACATTTACTCATTTTGAGTCCTTCACCGTGTCTTTCTCTCTCTCTCGCTTTCTCTTGTGTGTGTGGTTGGTTCCATGTACTTTCTTTGACAAAAGTTTTTTTGGGTGAGGGATCTCATTGAGTGTTTTTCAAGATCAACTTCTTTTTTTTTCTATCCCAGTTTTTTGGACTTTCCTTTCCCTTTGACTTTTCTCTTTGGCAATGAACATGAACAACAGCTTTTCTCCTTTTCTTTCTATGCTTTTGTTTTCTACAGATAGAAGTCTGTACTAATACTTTCTCCTCTTTTTTTATACATTTGCCACTACTCATAGTTTGGACTACTTTCTCTTCTTCTTGTTGTTTCCTAGAAACATTTTTGTTTTCTCTATCCAAACCCATTCCCACTCAATCTCAGCCTCTCTCTCTCTCTCCTAATGCTAATGTCAATGACAGGACGAGTGCCAATGCCAGGATGATGCTCTCCTTTTTTTGGCATTTGTTTATGGATTCTCTTCCCTACAAATTCTTTTCCCAATACAAAATAAACTGTATCATGCTTTCTCTTTCTTAACCCAACGGCGCAAATGTATCCATGTTTTATCTTCATATAATAATGCTTTTGAGAGAGAGAGAGAGAGAGAGAGAGAGAGAGAGACAAAAGCTCAAAGGGGATGAGTCTAACTTGATCTGTTTTTATATACCCCCCCCCCCTCCCCCTCTTTTCACTTATTCGTATGTACATCCTGTTGACGTTGGGCAACCTTTCCCGTCAAAGGGAAAGGGAACAACAAGTCGGGATGTGGGACAGACAGAGAGAGAGAGACTGTGGAAAAAAAAGACAATTCAAGATGAAACAAGAAGATTTCTCATGAACAATTCCCCCTCCCCCTCAATCCTATTTCACTCTAATTGGATCTTACAATAATATTTTTTCTTTGACTAATGTTCTACCTCTCTCTCTCTCTTACTTTCTCTTCTTCTTTCTTCCCTTGTTTTGTCGCCGTAGGCTTTATCCTTTTCTCGAAGAATAGAATAAGGATCATACCCACGATTGTCATTTTACACAAAAATAACAGTTTTTTTAAATTAAATATTTCGTTATTTTAAAACGTCTAAAAATTTTGTAATTTATTTCCTTAGGGCGGGAGGTAATCTCCAATTTTGAAATTATATTAAAATTGTTACAATTCTCTCGAAATTGTAAAGTAATTTTAACTAGGAATTCATTTAATAAATTAAATTGTGTGGAGAAAGTAGAAGGAGGGGGAGGGGGGGGGGGTAAAGAGTTGTCAATAAAAGTGTAAATAAATTGAGTTCACTTAAACTAAAATACTAAATGGAGTACTACTACTACCATCATTACAAATTTGACTGGCCATTTATTTTGTACATGAAAAGAGAGAGAAAAGACTTTCTCTTTTTGGCTTATGAAAGAAGAGATGGGATTTGAAATAAAAAAAAACTTTTTTTCTTTAAAGAAAATAAAAAGAGACTATCTGTACAACCAAAGTGGACCATGTGCATCATTTCCTTTAATGTAATGACAGGCACACGCACAAGAACGAGAGAGGAGGAGAAGAATCGGACACTTTAGATTCCCCATCATTTCATTTCCATTGAGTTTTCTCCCTTTGGAGAAAATGTATATTCCATTTTCTATTGTATTTTTTTCAAGACTTGAGAGAAGAGAGTACAAGTTACAAATGGTGGAAAGTGGTTAAAGTGTTGGGATTGGAGATGGGCTTGAAATGTATTTTGATGATGGTTAAAAATGAAAAAAAGTGTGTCTTGGAATGTTCTGTCGGAACGGTACTGGGGGTACTTACAACTATTATATTGACTACCATCATAGACTTTCTCCATGGTCAGTGCAATGGTCAATAGGTTCAAGACTCGAGAGCCACAAGGAATGTGAAATGTGAATTGCTTTCTCTCCATTTCCCTTTTCTCTCTCTCAATGGAAATGGCTCATGAAGGGGAGGGGGGAGTGAAAGGGAGTTTGGAATATGGGAACAAGTTTCAAGTTACTCGCCAAACATTACGATTTGCCATTAGCCATTTCTCTTTGTACAGAGAGGACGATCAAGAATTGCAAAAACTCTTACAGAATTCCCCGATTTTTGTACTTTCTCCCAAAAAAATCAATAGGATGAGTCGGAACCTTTTACATTGTCTGAAATCTGAAAAAAAAAATTTCTCATCATTACAATTAGGAATTTACTAAGCTTTCTCTTGTAAAGAAAATGGGAGAAAAATGTTTGTACCTTGACCAATACTTTCTCCATTTGACTTTTTTTTGGTTAATGTTGATGGAGGAGGAGGAGGGAAGATTGGATTCATTCCACATGAAATCACTTTGTTTACCCTCCCATCTGATCACCAAATCGAGTTTTCATGGGCTCAGATGACATGCCAAGTGAAACTCGGCTCCAATTACGTGGAAATTTTATTTTTTTGTAAACCAAAACTTTTCTCTTATTTTCTATTTGCTCTTTGACTTGGAGGGATGAGACTGTGGGACGAGAGAGAGAGAGAGAGAAAATGTGATGGGTAAATTCTTTACTTTCTCTGCGTCTCCTCTTTCAATTTCTCTCTTTTTTTCGTGTGTCAATTGTTTGGATGGGATGGCGAATTAAATGACAGTTTGGATTTTTTATTTGTCTTATCCATTCCCTCCCATCTTTTTTTTCAATTTCGACTCACACTTTCTCTTTTTTGTCATCCAAGAGAAAAATATAAGAGACATCATATCTCTATTCCTCTCTATCTCTCTCCCATATTTTTTTTTTGGTTCCCTTGGGGTCAACAAAATCCAATCTTGAAATCTCAAAAGTTCTATCCACTCAAATGTCAAATGGAACATTTTCACTTTTATTTGTCTTTCACTAGAAACAATTTTTTTTATTTGAGGATTGAAATTCTGGGATTTTTCTAACTTATCTACAGAATAATAGTCAGTGTGGAGGAGGGGGGATGGAGAGGATTCAATTTTTTGTCATTTGTTCAATCAAGAGAAAATAAATGGGATTTTTATGACAGAAATTGATATTTTTTTTATTATTAAATTTTACAGCACTTTCTCTTTAATTTCTTGCTATATTATTTTTTTAGTGGAAAAACAAACATTTTCTCTGAATATTATGCTTTAATTGTAATTAAAATGATTTTAAATTAAAGTTTGTGATTTATTTTAACAATTTTGTATTTAATTAAGGTATGATTTTATTGATGATATTGTTTAGTCGTGTAGTACATTTTAAATATTTTCAATAAATTAATTAATGCAGGCTATTTATACATATGTATATTATTTTAAAGGTAGTTTAATTAAATTAATTTTTATTAGTGTTTGAAAAAAATTAGAATTAAAATTGTTCTTTGTTTAAAAATATTAATAATAATTTTCAGGAATTAAAATTAATTTCAAAAAAATAAACTCACCTTGTTGAACACTGTTCAATGAAGATGAAAAAAA
Source organism: Arrhopalites spinosus (assembly GCA_034700945.1). NCBI lineage: Eukaryota > Metazoa > Arthropoda > Collembola > Symphypleona > Arrhopalitidae > Arrhopalites > Arrhopalites spinosus. The sequence goes on from JAQIVZ010001449.1 coordinate 32,153, forward strand.
ACAGAATAATTTTCGTGCTGTAGTTTAATGTAGATACACAAGTTGATTGTCAGTATCATTTAAATTTTAATTATTAATTTTCATACGTTGAGTTTCATTTAAATTGAAATGCAACAATAGAAAGTTTTTTTTAATATTTTATATACATAATAATATACATATTTCGTCTTGCGCTTCATTTTTTTACATTTTCGACTGATATGCTCGTACCATCATTTTTTAAGGGATTCAAATTAGCTTACAGTTAAAACTACTTGTAATATTAATTAAATGATTAACAATTCCACTAATTTTACTGTTGCTCTGTTCATTTGAGGGATTGAGTATAAAAATAGGAGCAGGCTAATAAATTTAACTAATATTTGAAACTTAAAATAATGACAAATAAACCTACTTTTACACAAATTAAATGAGTGCCTAACTTACTTAAATACCGTAAACTCCTGTTTAACCGCCCTCTCCCAAATAACCGCCTATCGCCAATAAGCGCCTACCCGCCGACCTTATTTGACAAATAAGCGCCTACCTCCAATAAGCGCCCACCCCAATAAGCGCCCACCCCAAAAAGCGCTTATAATGTTATATAGATCAGAGCCATTTTAAATAAAACGAAACATTTTAGTTTTTTCCTCAATATTCAATAAATTATCAAAAATAAATATTTTTGCAAGTTTGACATTAAAATTTTCTGA
>JAQIVZ010001450.1:0-32810 GCA_034700945.1 Arrhopalites spinosus
TACTCTTTTTATCCCCGGCTACTAATAGAGACCGGCCACTATTAGAGATCCGGCTATTATTAGAAGTAATACGGTAAGTACTTGGTATTTATATAAACTAAAGCAAACTACATATAAATGCAATTGTCCTCTACATCAGCCACAAATATACTTAACAGCGATACAAAAGGGTAGTCAAAGTAGAAATAATATGTACTTTTGGACTTTATTTATTTATTAAACTTTAATTACGCGCATAGTAGACTCTAATCATTCATGAAAAACCCTACTACGTTCTCAATAGCTGCTATCACTGTCCCTTTTTCAAGTTTAATCAGTAGACGATTAACCATGATATCATTTTTATATTATTTTTTTTTAAGTATTGAGTGAATCAATTCGTGTATATAAATAATGTATAAGTGTGAGACTATGAATGCTGTCCATTAAGAGTGTATTAAGATATTAAGGACAAGAGATAGACAAAAGTTTTATAGTTGGGACGTGAGTGTTCATATAATATGGGAAAAGTTTTTTGCAGTTGTTGAAAATGTTTGCATAAAAAACGAAGAACAAGAAAGCTCAAGCGAGTAGGACACACACACACACGATTTAATGATTCTTTATTAAAAAAGTTGCTGTAGGGGAACAATAATTCGAATACCTTTAGTTAAAGAGAGAGAGACTCTTCTAATCAAGTAAAATGTTTGTGTCAAAGACAAACGTGAGTTTCATCCTAATCATGATGATGAGACGAGAGAGACTAACATGGTCAGACTAGACTTGCTGGTGGCAATATAATTGTATATGTGACCCACTTATAATGCATACATAATGATTATATACTATTACACCTGCATCGTAGAATTCTTTTAAAGTCTTTTAAGTAGGTAGACTCTACACTTAAGACTAACCAGTGTGTACTTACAGACAAAGAGATAAGATAGGGCATTATTATTTAATTGAGTGGGATAGTTACAGAATCATGATGAGCACGTGAAATGACGTTGAGATATGTGTTATTTTTATACAATTATTATGATACAACATCCAGTAAAGTAACTAACATTATTTTTATAACTTGAGGAGGAGTTTTTAAAGAAAAATTCACACGAGAAATTCATTAAATATACCTAATGCTCACTATGTTTCATGGGCCGGCCTATAAACTTCCGCAACTTAACATCGTTTCTAATATATCTAATGCTTTTAAAACATGCCATCAAACATTTTTCAAGCTATAGTTTAATATACGTAAACTTAAATGTAACATAAGTTATTACATTTCTCAAATAAAATAATAAAACTGGCTAAGCAAAAAAAACCATTGAAAACTATAAATGATTAGTACAATGAATGAATGAGATGATGTATTAAAATCAGAGATGAAACACATTTAACAGATGAAGGAGAGACTCACACACCTGTGTGTCATATATGTTGACTATACACTCCATTAAATTTATAGCTTGATAGTTAAGTTTTTCATGCGAACGCTTTCAGTCATCGTTTGCCTTCTGCTTGGCGCGGATGAATCACAAAAAAGTTGTGGCTGCCCAGCCCAATTTTAAATTGCTTCTGTTTTTTTAACCGACCTTATTTTTAAGACCGATTCTTTAAGTTTATAGTGTTATATTTTATTTTATTTTTACTTGAGTTCCTTTATTTCATCAACTACATCCTCAAAAATGAGTGCCTTATCTTCTCTTAACTATTGGATTGAATATTTAAAGGATCCTTTATTAGTCGCAAAGTAAGATTTTTTTTGTTATGTAACTTTTAGTTTTGTTTTTGTTTTTTTTATACATTTACACTTTTTATACACTTAATGTTACTCAGTAATCTGTTATTTGTTTTCATAATGAAGTATTCAACTTACAAGTGTATGTAATATGATAATATAAATTACTTTGTTTTTTGTGTGAATGATTTAAGCTAAACTATTGTTTGTTTTTTTTAAAAATAATTTTATAGGTTTCAGCGGTATTTCGGCGTTGCAGTCAATCCGCTGGATACTTTACAAAAAGTTGACAAACAGGGAGAAGTCGAGCTTGATGGATATGAGTATGATTCTGATGAAACATCAAATGTTAAAGATTCTTCAGATAACTATTGTGATAAGTCTGGAAATATACATCGGCGTGCCATAAATAAAAAAATTTCCAAGAAAAAGCATCTTCAAGTGGATGAAGATTCTGGAATTAGTAGTTGTGGAAGTGTCAGAACTGAGTCAAAAAATCGTTGGAATGATCGTGTTGAAAATGACGAGGATAATAGTGATAGTAGCACAAGCACAATTACGGGTCAAAGTCAGGGAGAGTTAGTGGATCGGGTCGTTGGGAATAAATTTTGGTATTATCTTTTTGTATTTGGAACTGCTCTCGGTGATGAAATGTTTTATGCGTCCTTCTTTTCCTTTTGGTTTTGGTATGTACTTTATTCAATTTTATTTTTTAATTTTATTTAAAATTTATTTAAAATTTATTTAAAATTTAAAATTTATTTAATTTTATGGAAATGTTTAATCTTATGATGTGTTAAATGTTATTTAGGAACGTTGATGGGGCTGTCGGAAGAAGAGTAGTCATGGTGTGGGCACTAGTCATGTTTGTTGGACAAGGACTAAAAGACATAATTTGTTGGCCAAGGTAATATTTTATTTATATAAGCAGTTTATAACAAAAATATAATCCCGAAATGTCACAATCGGTTATTGAAATGATGTTGCATTCTAACTTTTAAATTTATAGGCCAAGTTCACCTCCAGTCATTCGACTAGGTAAGCTTTTTTGATGACCCAGTCTCCACTTTTTAACCAAAATAAAGTTAAATTGCCGTTAATATATGAAAATCATAAGAAAAGAGTAATAAAACTAGTATTTTTTAAACAGAAACTAAATGGGAGAAGGAATATGGTATGCCTTCAACCCATGCAATGACGGGTGCAGCAGTGCCCTTTTCTATTTTAATTTTTACATCTTGTCGATATGAGGTCAGTCAAGGTCTATTTTTTGTGTAAATATATTTGACCGTACATACATATATTACATGTTGACTAAAGTATGAAAATATTTCATCTCATTGTGTTCTTTTTCCTTTTTATTGTTTTAGTATCCTTTTTTTCTTGGAGTCTGTGTAGCCTTATTATGGTGTACCCTTGTTTGTACATCTAGACTTTATTTGGGAATGCATTCAGTTCTGGTGAGTCAATTAAAGTCTATCATTTTAATTGTGTATCTTGTGCATGTTCTCAATTCTAAAAAAATTGGAGAGATTCTCCAAATTGGTATCACGCCAGGGTGGAATAAATATCGTCGTTTAATGACTACAAGATCGTTGTGCATAATTGTAATTTATTATTTTCGTAATGTGCATACTTTATTTATTATTTCTTTTTTTCAGGATATTGTTGCCGGTCTGTCACTGGTAGCTTTACTATTTTTGTGGGTCATTCCATTAGTTGACTGGTTGGACCCTATTGTCCTGACACATGAATTTGGGGCATTATATCTTCTTGTCGGAGCTATCTTACTAGCAGTTTGTTCACCAGGAGGTGACCGGTGGACTCCTGCAAGGTAATTTTTTAAGAAAGAGTTTCTTCATAATAAAATGCTGAAATGACTTCATAATTTTTTAATTAAAAAATATTATTTTCAGAGGAGACACTATAGTCATTCTTGGGAGTGCTGTTGGTTTAATTACCGGTGCATGGATGAACTATCAACTCGGTGTTATTCGTGGGCCGCCGATAAATCCACCTTACCAAATTATTTGGCCTTCCTTTAGAATGCTAGGATTGTCGCTTCTTCGGTTGGCCATAGGACTTTGTATTATACTTGCTACAAGGGCAACTGTGAAATCTGCATCCTATGCAACAATAAAAGGAATTATGCAATCAAAGAATGTTTCATACATTGTAAGTAAAAAGTACTTACGTACACATAAAAATAAATAAATATAACCTTGCTCTTTGTATAGGAATATATATAGACAATGAATATTTATGTACTTGCTTACAAATGTAATTGCTTAAATTGAATCATATTAAATTTTATCTTTTCAGGCTAATCCTACTACGAGAGAAGTATTTGTTGAGTTGACGTACAAGTTTCTTACTTACATGTGCACTGGCTTCAATGTCGTCTGGTTAGCTCCAACCGTGTTCCGCCTCATTGGAATCGAGCGTCCGACATTCCACACAGAAGTTTGAGTTCTACACTTGCCCTCTTTATTTTTTTTATTCTTACCTAAATGTCTATATATATAAACACAAATTTATATAGTACCTGTACAATGCGTATAATGACAGATCAGCATCGTTGTGAAAATGTTGAATATTTTTTAGTAGGATAATGTATAAATGTGATAATATATATAGTTATGTTATAATAATAGCTACAGAATTTGTTTGTTATTTTGACGATTCATCTTGTACCTACCGTATTATTTATGTACCAAAAATTATTGAAAATGAGCTTGAATTTATTGATCGTAACATTTTGAACAAATTATGTGGTTATTAAATTCAATCAACGAACAAGTGTATACAAAGTTTGATATGCGAAGCACCTAAGTACTTATTTATACATCCATACTTAATCGACAGCAATGTAAATTACATTATGTGTAATGACTTGATTCATTCCTATTATCGTAACACAAGCGAATTTGTAGGCTGCTCCGAGTTAGTGTACTGTGAATGAACATTTTATTTGTGGGCCGATTATTACTTGTAAGATCCGAGTATTGATAAAATTAAAGTTTTGTTTATTGGGTCTCAAATTTAATTTTCAGGTTCAGCTTATAATTCTTAAAGTCAGATTACTAATTTACAGTGACCCAAGTAGCATTTCTAAAGCCAGTTTATAATTTATCGGACGTATACGATATAAGATGCGCTTCAATCCTGGATACGGTTGTCATCACAACCAAAGGTAAACAAAGCATTAGCGTGCCATAATTATTACTAAAATCTCCACCAAATTCCCCCCGCTAAATAATAAAGCGAAGGGTCAAGTAGAAAGCGAAATAAAACATGTACATTTAAAAACTGAAAAATTTTCAGTCACCGGAATGGAAAGTACTGAAGAGGAATCACTGCAGAAAAGAAATAACAATTCGTCCAGTGAGTAAAAGTTTTTCTTTATCAATCAATGCAAAGGTTTTATAATTTGCGTTTTTTCACAGAAACTCATATGAATAATAAAATTGAGATGACTTCCACAAGACCTCATTTACATTATATGGATGACCACCTTGACGAAGCGTTTGAGGTACAATTTAGCTTGTAAACTAATGTAAACAGAGATTCCCATACAAAATTTTCAGATCAAAATAACGTCGTGTAAATTTGCCAATAAATTGTCCGGGGTCCTTTCCAATTTTTCCCCTTCAATTTTTTCCTCGGCCCTTCAATTTAATTTTTCTGATTGAAGAAAAAATCCCCAATTTTTTGACCCTCAAAAAAATTGGAAATTGGAATCCGGCATCTCTGGTTGTAAAATATTGATTATAGAATAGAATTTTAAAATTAATAATTCATTTCTTACAGTCCGTCCCATTGAATGAGATAAAGATGATAGTAATGGGAGAAATTATTTCCGCCCAAGGATTTGACTCCTCTCCTGTGTGTATCCATTATCTTTTTGAATTACCAAAAGGTATGATCAGCCGTTTACAAAGAATTAGCCACTGACATGTTATTTTATTTATATTTCAAAATATGTAATACTTTTAGGATGGAGAAATGATAGTGTACAAAGTAATCTTCAAGGAATTACAAATAGTTGTTATTCTACCACTGACGGAGTTGCCCATTTTTCTTTCAGTCTGTTTTGTCAACTAATCTTTTCAACGGATTCCTTGGATGAAGATGAAATGGGTAAGAATATAAAAAATTAATTAAAAATTAATTGCAATGACAGGTGTAAATTACAATGTACTTTAAAATCAACAGCTTCTCGGCCATTAATTCTCATAATGGTGGCATCTGTACAGGACTCGACAAGGGTTAAATTTGAAGGTTATGGTTACATCTCAATCCCAGCCAGCTCTGGAAATCATGTAATAGATATACAAACTTGGAAACCAAAGACAAGAACAATTGAAGAACAAATGGCTCAAGTTTTTGTTGACGTCACACCATCCCTTCAAGACATTCGTGCAGTACACATCCCTTATTTTGAGGGCGAGGTAAATATAATGTCAAGAGACATTTATACAACTAAATTTATGTGAATTAAATTTTTAAAATTATTTATATAAATTATTTGCAGGAGTGTAGACGAGCAAATCGATTGGGTTTACAAACAGAGCCATCAGGTCATGTCAAACTAAGACTTCATATTGCTCATCAGGCCCCTACTGGAGGTCGACTTCAAAGAAATAGATTAATCCTCATGGAGAAAATGAGTTCAGCCACCATTGTTAAAAGTGTTCAGACCGTCATTGAAGCTTTTCAAAGAGCACGAAAAAGAGCTGAAAATGCTAAACAAGCCAAAGACTTACTCTAAAACATTTTTACACTTTGTTTTAAATTTTAAAATAGATTATTTTTTACTATTTTAATTGTAACATTTTAGAATTTTGCAAATTTATTTAAAAAAATTGTTTTAATAAAGAAAACTCATGAATTTATTACGACAATTTATAACCTATTAATATCACACATATGCAAAAGCTAACAGCTTATAATTTGTGTACAGGTGTCACGTCCACACAATAAAAATGACATCAATTATAAAAAGCCATGAAAAAAGCTTTCAAAAATAAGTGTAATAAATAATGCAGTCAATATTATACATAAAGAGAGACAAGTTTAACAAGTGGGTACAACTAAAAGAAGTCAAATAAAAAAAATTGGGTTTGTACACAAATATTTATTGATTTCTCGGCATATGATGTGGGGGTCACCACACAACGGTAACTATGAACATACAAAACCCCGAGCCTGAACCACCCGCTAAAACTTATTGTGACTGATGTCTTGGACAAGGACATTGAATATACAAAAAAATTATTTATATATATCATATACGTGTATGTACACACTCACAATATAAAACTACAAGTTTCTTGAACGATTTGTGATTAATTATTAGCGAAGAATCAAGAAAAGGCTATTATTATAACAAGGACAAAATGCAAGACCCTTCAAAATTGCGAAGTGAAGGACTTTTATCTTCCTCTCATAGTGTCAATAATGATGGAGGTGGTGGCAGTAATGTGGGGAATAATGTTCAAACAACAAACTTGCGTTCATTTCATAAGAAAGGTATTTTAATTGTGTTTTTCTTTTATAACAATTTTTTTAACCTCCTGTTAGTATAACCACTATTCTATTTTTGTCGACTTGAACGCCTACTAAATAATAATAATAATGTGGTATATCCTCTCTGTTTAAAAAGAATAAAGTAAAATTGTACCTCTCTCGGATCGTTTACCCTCTATATAGTACACATGTGTCGTATTTTTCCCCGTATTTATTTGGTGCTGTGGCTTAACTTATAGGTCATGCTTTGGTGAATTTGACAAAATATTAGATTGAATATATTCAATATTTTATACTGTGAAATTCATAGTTGTTGAGTAATCCCTAGCCCCTCTCCTCTTTTTGTCTTGCTCTTGCGTTGACAAATGAAATATGTAAATGTCCAACTAGAAAACACAAAAAAAATAAACTATTTTTAATACTGACCACTTGTCAGAATGGCAGCAATTAAAACAAGTAAATCGAGTCAATTTTTTAAATTTATTATTTCAAGTGATTACGTTTTAAAATCAGCAGTGTTTTTTTTTATTTTTTTTCAGTTGAATTGAAACATCCATGCAGCAAGAATTGGCTCATACATTTACATTATGTTCGTCGGGAATTTGATACTTGTAAATCTGTGATTCAGGTATGGGTATAATTTTTTGAAATATGACAAAATATTTAATTTGTAAATTTTTTACAGGAAGAATTAGTACGACTCAATGGCAATTCCGAATATGCAAATTATATTTTGGTAAATTTTGTTACACTTGAAAAAAAATTATAATGATAATCGAAATGTGTACTGATATTTCATAATATTGACTTTCTCTTCACTTTCACTAGGCGTTGATTTATCGAAGTGAGGGGAAAATGCAGGAATCATTGGATCGACTTCAAACTTGTCATGAATTAGAACCGACAAATGCTCATACTGTTGGTCAAATAGCACGATCTTTGTAAGTGACTCATTGAATTTAATTTTAAAATAATTAAAATCTTGACATTTAAATATTTCATAGATTTCTTCTCGGTCGTCATAAACTTGCCGTGGATGCCTACCAAAAGGCTCAATTATTGAGTGATGAGTCTGACTGGGAAAGTCATTACAATATGGGATTGTGCTATTTATTTATGAAAGATTTAGAAAAGGTAATTTTGCTCAATTAAAAATGTGTCAAAAACAGTTAAAATTAATTGGTAATATGTATTTTAAAATTTAAAGGCAAAAGAACATATGAATTTATCCCTTCAAGCTCGAGTGTCCCATGAAGCCATGGAAGTTTTAGCACAAATTGCTTTGACCAAAAATAATATTCCAGAAGCTATTAATGTTTACGAAAAGGCTTTAAAGTAAATCAATAAAAGATTATAGCGAGAATTAATTGATAACAATAATTTAATAAATTAATTTTTTTCTAGAATATTTCCAGAGAATTCCGCCCTGCTTAGTAATGTTGGAGTTTTATACATGAAGATTGGGAAAGATGATGCTGGATTTATTAAATTAGGATCTGCTTTAGCTTATGATGCTAAAAATCCTAAGGCCCTTGTAGCCACAGCCTCTATGATGCAAGTAAGTGTCCTCAGTCCTATCATTCATAACATTATAAAATCAAGTTAAATTTAACTTAAATAATAATTTATTGAAAATTTTTAGACGTATGAAGACTATGATTTTGCTCTAGCAAAATATAAAATAGCCATGCAAATTATTCCAGACTCGGCATCCTTATGGAACAATATTGGCATGTGTTTTTTTGGCAAACGTAAATTTGTTGCTGTAAGTTTAATTTAATAATTCAAAAATTAATTAAAAATTTAAACGATGTAATTTTCATAGGCCATAAGTTGTTTAAAAAGAGCGTACTATTTGTCACCATTTGACTGGAAAATTTTACACAATCTTGGATTAGTTCATCTGCACATGCAACAACATGCATCTGCCTTTCATTTCTTAACTGCTGGTACGTAAACTACACTTGTACCTCAAAGCACCCATTTATTAGCATTTACGTAATTTAATTAAAATTCTTGTCATTTGCAAAAATTATTTATTATTAATTTTTTTTTATTTTAGCCATCAACTTGAAACCAGATCAAAGTAAAAATTTTGTACTCCTAGCAGGTACTCCAAATTAATATTTCTCTTGTACTTAAAAAAATCACAAGTAAAATAAAAATATTTAATTTTTTCAGTTGCCATCAGTCATTTAGAGGACGTAGAACATGGCCGGTTGGCATATGACACTTGTATAAGAATGAATTCTGTTAGTGGAGCAACTCATCCATTTTTACTCTATTTAAATTACGCCATATCCCTCTTTAATCATAAACTCAATCCAGAGGCTGCTGACAAATTAATGATGGCTGAAAAAATTGCCAGTGATTCTAACATTGTTTTTGATGAAGAGGTTTGTTAATTAATTTAATCAAAATTTATGAATAAATTTTACATGAAAAAATTCTTTGTAGGTCACTGAGGCTTTAACCCGTCTCAAGACAGCTTTGAAAATGATGGACTTTCAATCAAAAGAAATAACAGAGAGACGAATACCTCGACAGTCATCTTTAGAACTTGAAGCTCAGTCATCACAAGAACATTTAGAACAAGATCTTGTCTAAATTAAGTTATAATATTATGTACCCACAATGTGCATGCTCCTGAATAAATATTTGTTTTGATTATTAAATTAAATGAATTTATATGCTCCACTACATCCCACTAATTACAATGGGAATTTCATCATAACCTTTTTTTTTATTCGTGGCAAATTGAGAGCTAATATCTAATTAAAGAGAATAATAATAACATGTGTGTGTATATATTATTATATTTAATTATTTATAGTAAGTACATGAAATATAAAGAGAGATAAATCTTTGAATAATATTTCTTAAGTAATATGTATAAATCTATAGAGTATTTTTTTTCATCATCACAAAAAACTAGTCAAGGCTTTTAAAATAAGTTGGTCATTTCCTCATCGTCTCAATTTACAAATAATTTCCGATTCAAAAATTCAAAAAAACACCGACTGGCGAATTTAAACACAAACGTGGGTCTATTATTATTTTTAAAATACCTTTTTTTCCTTTCTCTTACATTTATCAGAAATTCTAAAAAGTTATGAGTGATGGAGGGAGGAACTTTTATATTTGCTCATAATTATTTTCATCTTAAGTACAATGAAATTGATCAACCCCTCCCCCAAACTACAGATAAAAAAAATAGGAGAGAGAGATATAGAAAAAGATGTGCTATTTTTTTAAATAGTTAAAAAGTGCATCAAGAATCAAATAGAAAATGTAGAGGAAGCCCTTTTTAGAGATGGAGAAAAGGAGAGAGAAAAAAATATATAAAATGATTTTTTAGTCTTCATCCTCTACGGAACCAGGTGGAAAAACAGCGACCATGTAGCTGAGGGTGCAAGATCGAAACCTGTTTTCTTTATTGTTGAAACAGAGAGTATCTAATTGGATAATCATAATAATCATCAGTTTTTTTAGTACACTAATAGCTCATGCTTTTTTTGTATCGGGATGGAATTGTAAAAGTACTAATTAGCTTACATTTCCCTGGTTTTTGACAAGTAATGGAACTTGTTTGAAGAGTCACCGACTCAAATTTTTGATATGGTACAATCGTCTCTTCCTTCTCACCCAAATAAACTACAAAATTTTTTTAATTATTTAATTATTTACTGTTCCATACTGGCAATTATTCACAATAATAAATAATTTTTTGTCAAAATTAAGAATTTGTACCTGTGAAACCAATGTCACGATCATCCGTTTGGAAAGACCAGCTAAAATGAAAGTATGAAAGTTATTAATTAGTTAATTACTGGATTATTAATTAACCAAATTAAATACTTTATATGAATATGAATAAAATAATTAGCATAATTACCAAATTTGAGTATTGGCCTGCTCAATAGTGTACTCCAATTTATGTTTTTTTCCAGCTCCAACTTTAACTTCAACCATATCATCAGCATCATCCAAATCTTCGGGATTACCACTGTGATCCTCATCCCCATCGTCAAGTTTCTCAGCAGTCTACAAAAATAATTTCAAATTAAATATCCGAAATACTAATAATAAACTAAAAATTCTTTTTTTAAAAAACTAACCATCCCAGCAATTTTCTTGGTACCGCCATACTTCTCTGGGAGTTGGTCAGCATCAATGTACTGAAGCAAAAACTTGTGAACCTTGGCATTCAATTTTGGAAAAATCTTAACTTTTGCCAATTCTTTCTCAGAAACCAACGGCTTGGCAATCTTGTAAGCTAATTTAGCTACCTTCGGAGCTGAATTTTAAAAAAACAAACATTTTACACAACTAAATAAATCCATTTTTGTCATCATTCTAAATAATCAAAACCCACCATTAACAACAACCAAATTCTTCAAAGTATCTGGATAATGATTTTGACTTCTCTTCAATCCTTCCAAACCCAATTCCATGGCTATAATAAGAAACAATAAAAAAAAGTTAATTTGGCCACAAAATAAACTACAAATCATCATTTCATCAACACACGCACAACAAAGTAGAACAAATTGATGGAAAATACAAGGACACGTGTAAAAACAGAAACGTGTAATGACGTAAAATGTTACACTGACATGAATTCAACAAAGAGAAAAATTATCCCGATACAATTTTTACTGTATCATTAGGACTCGTAAAAGCAAGAAAAAATTGTTTCTTCAATGAGAAGGTATAAAGATAATTATATAACATTTTTTCCATTAAATTGTTGTGTGTGTGTCATGATACAAGGACGCTGAGTGTTTCACACGTATCCGTTTTGTAAAAAAACTTTTGATTTTCAATATGAAACCATTAAGAGGAGGAGGGGGAGAGTAGCATGAGACTTAAATAATAATTATTTCTAGAAAAATGTGGGTACTGTAAAACTTGCCTCCAGGTGAAGTCATTTGCTTGAAAGTAAATTTTTTCGCATCAATAATGACGAAAGCTTGTTGCACAGGCTTGGTGTTGGTTGATTTCTCTCTAAAAAGGCTCATCATTTTTTCTCCCTCATAGTGAGCGTTCTTCACGATCGCCACTTTACCAAACTTGTCGATCACCTTCTTGGGGTTAAGTTTCTGCACTTCATGAATTATCACTGTAATACGTCAATCCATATTTTTTTATTATTCAATTAACTAATAATTATTAAAACTAAAAGTACCTCAACATGTTCCTCTTAATATTCTTAACATTATTTTTCAAGTCATGCAATCTCCACATTTTTCCTTAAAATAATTCTACATTTTTTGTCTTGTACTCTGTACTCTGACTAGTATTGACAAATTTAATTCAATTTATGGAATTTCTCTACTCAGTCAGTACATGACAAGAGGGCCTAAACAAGACATGCAAATTTAGGGTTGAGCAAAATAGAGATAATTGTCAAAAAAAAATTTATGCATGTATTTTTTTGTATTTTACATGTTTTGTAAAAAAAAATAAGACAAGAAAATTCTAAAATCCCTTGTGGTCGAACATGATTTACTCTAAAGTGTTTGTATTTTTCACAATAAAATGTAGTCCTCATTCTTGTCAATTTAGCATTGTTTTAAAATTCCACAATAATTTGAGTTTACCCTATGGCCTTGTAATTTGAATCCATTTTTTTTGCTGCATCTCCATTATACAATTCTGTACAATGTAGAGTCCACAACTAACCAAGTAAACTCACCTTTGCATTGGCACAAATGAGGACGAAAAAAATTGTACAAAATCCTTGAATTAAAACTCACACTGACTCTCTGTGAATCTATTCACTCTCTCTCTCTCTCTGTATTTTGTAAGAAGACCAAAGGGGTAAAGTGTGCATTCACATGAGTCTTTTTTTGTGTCCATTATTTTTATGTTATACCTGACTTTGATAAATTTTTACTGGACTTTGTAGACGTAATAAACAATAGAAAAAAAAACAAGTTGGAAAATCTCAATCTATTTTTTGTGATTAAACTAGTAAACTAGTCCTCTTTCGTTCTTTTTCGTTAATTAAAAAAATTCTTTTTTACTTTTTCTCTACCTCCGTGCTTCATATCATTTAAAAAGTAATTGGATGGATTTTTGTCAAATCAAACTAAATAGCCATATTGGCAATATTGGATTGGTGAATACATTTTTGTGCAGAAAGTAGAAAATTGGTTAAAAAATTTACCTGGACAATTCTCTTTATCAACGCCGCAAATGTCATAAGGGAGTAATTTGACGAGTTCTTGATCAGGTTTAAAATTGGTCAAAATATTATTCACTCCTTCATCCTTTCGATACTTGTAAGTCTGTAAAAAAATGAGAATTTTAAGTGAGGGGAGTTTTCTACAAGTTGTTAGTATTTCCACAAATTTTATTTCTACAAAAGAAAGAGAGAGAGAGAGAGACTAACGATCTCGGGAAAAAATTGTACAAAAAATCACATGATTCAAGAGAGAGAGAGAGGAATGGACCAAAAGTATTATAGTAATTGGATTTTATTGTAGGTAGTAGTGAAACATTAAAATCGTCATAAAGTAAAGTGCAAGTCCTCCCTCTCACTGTACGTAGAGTGTACATGTGTATGACTTATGTAACAAGAAGAATATTTTCTTTTGCTAGACAACAAATTCCCCTTTTTTTGCACACACACACAACTTCTATGAAATGATGGAGGAGAAAAAAAGCATAATTTCATTCATACTCATCGTCAGTACATAAATATGAGAACGGAGTGAGTGATGCAACTTTATGCACCTCAAGATTTTTTCACTGGATAAGAAATTTATAAAGAAGTTGAAAGAATATACACAAAAAAATGAACTTACAATGAGCAAAGCTTCCTTCGTCTTGTCGACATTCATGTCCTTGACTAGAAAATTCAGAGTACAATATACTTTAACATCTCTCTTTAAGCAAAACTCTTCACCCCTTTTACCTTCATATTAAATTACTATGTGAAATTTTTTTAATAAAAATAGTTTGACTTTTAATCAAAAAAGAAAACATTTTTTTTGTCTTTATAATTTGAGACTTTTTTTCAATTTTTTTTAGTAAACGAGAAAATTTAATGGAGTCATTTTTCACATTGACTAATATTAGAATGAACATTTTTTACATGGAAAGGAAGAGAGACATACCCCGAAGCCAACGAAACAGAAAAATGTCGTCATTGATATCGGGCCACTCTTTCGTGTCAATGTCCACGAGTTGGTCGCGAAGCTGAAAGAATTATTAAGTCAATTTATTCAATGTCCTTTTTGTCACCTCTTGACAATTGTCAACAGACAAATTTTATACATTCAATTGATTGACAGATAATAAAATTTTAATTTAAATAAATTCCCTCACCTTATGACAAGTTTCGAGTTGTTGAGCAGTTGGAACAGGAATAGCCATGATGAATTAAAATTGATTTAAAAACTTTTTTCAAAAAAATGAATCAAAATTTCAATTGAAAATTTCGTTGAAATTTCACTGGAGACTGGACAAGAATGTAGTGTGAGATAGGATGGAGAGATTGTTGAAGAGCAGATGGTGAACAGATGAAGGAGCAGTTTCTGACTGAGCTGTCTCAACTGAGAGCGACTCTCAACTAAAAAACTAGAAGCCAGAGAGAGAGAGTGGACGAGAGAGAGAGAGGTATTTTGTTGCAAGAATGAAAATTAATGGCCAAAGAGTTTTTACAGGTAAGTACAAGTACATGGACTCTAAAGGGTATGTGGGAAATGAAGGAGGATTTTTAGTTATTTCTCCATCATCAGATGAATCTTAAAATCTTTGAAATTACTTGACGTACAATTGGTCTACAAAAACTAACAGGTTTTCCCATAATTTCACAAAACAAATAATACCCACCCTCTCCTCTCTCCCTCTTTAAAATCCCCAACGTGGTTTTGTCTATTACACAATCAATGTAAGACATTTTAATCATCTTGTTATATATTCCATCCCATTCATATAATCTTATTATATATATTATATACATATTATATTCTGTCTTGATACTTTTTTATTATTGTGAATCAATTTACTTTTTCAAACTTTATGTGTAAATCATTCTAATATTTAGTATAACAATAAAGATGTGAGCCTCCATAATAAATAATTATCCAATTATAGAGACATTTTTTGGGGGTAAATTTTTCTTTCTTTCTTAAACAAGGAACTCGATTCAATCATTCTTAATTCACATGAACATTTCAAAATTGGGTTGTTCCGTTCCCCATATAAAAACTCGTGCTTTTTTTTATTTCTCTCTCTCTCTCTTCGGACGTAAAAGAGTAGCCTAGAAAATTACAGGGCATTTAGTTTGTAACACTGACGATGAGTCTAAAGAAATTATTTTAACAAGTTTTTTTTGGGAAAGGAAATATTTGGCAATTTTCTTACTCAGGGGAATGGGAACATTGCCGAATCTTTCCATTTTCAAAAAAATTGTTAAAATATCCCGTAGCCATATTATACATGTAATTTTATAAAGGAAAAATGGAAAAGTTGAAAGATTCTTAAAATTTTCTTTTGACAAAATGTTAATGAGCCCTTTTTGTCGTCTTTATGTTGTAGACTACAGTACAGATAAAAAAACTTAGTTTTCAACATGAGCAAAAAATGATACACAGTTCACAGTTTTCTATGAAAGATTTGCGGAAAGAGGAATCAAATTCCATGAAATGAAAATGGTTTTATGCATTATATTGAGATAGTCATAACCACATCGTTGGACTCTATAATCTCTCAAGTTTTTATTATAGATGCCACATGATTATGATTAATGATGAAAAATTGAGCATATTTTAAAATTTTGTATGGAGGAAAAAAGTGCATCCCTTTTTTATGGTGAGTCTTCAACCGTGTCTTCGTCTCAAGTTTTTAAAATGAAAAAAAGTATGAATGAATTGTAAACTTTATTATTATTTCATATCTCCACACTAAGTGTACATGTCTACAATTTTATGGCATGACATTTATCAAATGCATTAGCCCAGCTTTTGTACAATTTTCAAGGAAATATTCGAGAAAATAAATTTATATTTTTAATTCTTACAAAATTCAAGGGTCATCTTCCTCAACATTTGCTGAAAATTGTAATTTTAATGTTTTGCTATTAAATCATATTTAAATTCTTGTTTTTATTAATATCTATTTATAATTAAAAGAAATTAGTATCTGTAAAAATATTTTAACTAAATAAAATTGTTCAGTTTTAAAACAGTTGAAATTAATACACAAGTCAGTGTCCTGTATACATTTAAAATAATCCACGTGACTTTTAATAATTACTTTTTTCTAACTGTTGACACCGTTATTATTAGTTAAAAAAACTCCCCCTCCCCTTGTTTTAAATTTTAAAGTGTTATTAATAAAGTATTGTTAAAGATTTATGAAAAACAGCTGTCATAATTCTAAAAAAACATTTTATTTTAAAAAAAAGATTTAATTTATCTTGTATTAGATTCATCATCTACATAAACATTATTTCAAGATTAATAAATGATGAGTCATTCAAGATGAAAGTTAAAAGATAAAAAATTATTAATAAATCTTGTTAATTGTTTCAACTTGAAAGTTCATTCTCATTGCAAAATTTTTTTTTGTAACCCTCACCTGTTTTATTTCTTTTGTATGTGATTTAAAAAAAATATGAATGTCCATTCCATTGGTCACAAAAAGAAAAAGTTTTGTCAATTTTCTCGTCATGAGATTTGTCGGTGACCACAAAAGTTTTACATAGAAAAATGGTAACTACGATTTGCAAATTGTAGAGTGAAGAAAAAAGATGGAAATGTGTAAAATGTAAAACATAAGCATTAAACTTGAGGCAATTAAGTAATTATCCATGGGATCAATCCGTCGTGGTAATATAAAAATTTATATTTTGATAGAACAAGAAAAAATTAATCATGAGAAAGTTTCACGTCCTTTTCTTATCTCTCATATATAGGCCACCCTATATATATATATAGTATATAGACAGTCATCTTTGTACGTACATACTGTATAGACATAAACAAGTTGGCAAAAGGCAATTAGCAATTCTATGGTTTTTTCCAGGTGTGTCTTAGTGAACTCAATGACACACCTGGAAAAAGCCATAGAATTGCTAATTGCCTTTTGCCAACTTGTTTATGTCTATACAGTACTTACGAAATTTTCCATTTTATTTGGACATATGTCAATTTGTTGAAATTTTCTGTAAAATTTTATTGTCATTACAGCTAGAGAGTTGGGAACTATACAAATTGGAGAAAAGATGAAGAAAATATTTTTCTCTGCACAAAATGATTGACGTCATAAAAATAATAAAATGGTAAAAAAATTAAATTATAATCAAGGTTTGTCGAGGAAAATCTTGACTCAAAATTCACAGGTTCATCAAAAGTTTAAATGAAAAAAATCAAACAAAAATATTACAATATTTTTCGCACTGATTACCCGTCCCCTCTTTTTAAAAAAAACTAAGAAAACAGTTTTTTAACCAGTTACAGACAGTGTTGACGTGTATTTTGTACAAATATGCATGCGATAAATTGTGAGAGAGGGACATGCTCTGCTAGTTTTACAATAAAATTCATTTTTGGGATGAAAGTCTTGAGAATGACATTTAGTCAAAAAGAATAGGAAAAATACATAAGAGATTTTAATCAGGGAAAGATAAAATTATTAAAAAAATATATAATTATAGTAATAATCTTTTGAGCTCTTCCTCCAAATTTATGAATTCATTCATCATCTATTATGTACATTCTGTATTTATCTCCATTTGTGCTAATTCTTCTTTCATCAATTCAATTTTTGTTTGTGTCGTCTGCATCGTGGAGATGAGAATCTTTCAGCTACACTTCTTTTATTTTATCTCGTTTTACTATACTTTTTTCTTTGAGGCTAGAATTATTTTGTACCATAGTCCAAGATCAAGAATTTATTCTTGATCTTGGAATATGTACGAGACCATGACAGCGTAAAATGCAGTCATATCTGTAGTCGTACAAAACTAAAGGAGACTTTGGGAATGGAAGATTATTTAAAGTTTTTAAACCACAAAAGAGCATTTTATGTTGGGGGGAAGAAAAGAACCAAAAAATTCACAACAGTCAAGAAACCACTTGCCAAAAAAAGTAAATCTACCACATCTTATGTCTTAAATAAGTCTTATTCATTTTTCAAGAAAACGATGCAGCGTGAAGCACCTGCATGGTTAATATATGTGAGATGAAATTGGCAAACGAAATCTTGAGAGTAATGCAATTCAATGCAAAAAATTTCTACTGTTTCTTTTTTTTTTGCTTCGTCCTCTCTCACGTGTCATATGTCACCTGTCTCTTTTGTACAGTCAACTGTTTAATAGATGAGGGTGGGACGAGATTATTTTGAACAGATTGTTTTTTGTTTGTTTTTTACAGTAAAATTTGTAATCTCTAGCTCTGGTACAGATTTTTCATTTCATTTTACAAAATTTAATTCTGTAATTTTAGGAAAATTGACTTTTCAAAATGGTTACAATTTTTGATATTATTTTCAAGTGTAATAATAATTGAAAAGGCGGAGGTTATTTTTGTAGTTAAAAATAAATATAAGGTCACTGGATGACCTTAGAAATTAAAATCCGCATTATTTTTTTAGCATTATTCCCAAGTTTCTTGACAAGAACTAAAAGACGAGATCACCCTTTTTGTATTCCGCATCTCCTGATCTAGTTAAATCTATAAAAAGTGTACCTTCTCTGTCAACTAAAAACTTGATTGTCCTCGTAGAGAGCGAGGACACTTGACAACAAAGTTAATGTGACTTTTGTTTATGTAGCGTGAAATAGGATAAAAAATTTTGATGTAGTTGGTGTATCATTATTAGTCATTTTGTTTTGTAATTGATCCATTTTAATTCCTTGAGGCTACACTCGTATTTCACATCTTTTCTCCTTATTTTTTTTTTATATAGAAAATGACATGGGATGCACTTGTCTTGTATGACTCATGACTGCTAAACAATTTTAAGACTGAACATGTAATTAAAAATAGTTAAAGGGCAACAAGAATCATAATTTTTATTGCTCATTGTCATTTTAAAAATAACAACACTTGTACTGACATGTTACACATTTAATAATATACCGGTCCATAGTTTTGACATGAGTCTTGTCATAAAAAATTGTAGATTGTAGAAAGTACAACTTTTTATCAATCTACACTGAATAAAAATTTGTCATTTTTCAAAAAAAAAATTAAAAATGGCAAGTTCTGACAGACACTCAATTGGAATTTTATTGGTGATCATAATTGGCGTGTTAGTCGAAACTGGAAGACTTGTCAATGGAGATGATGTAAGTAATAGAATTAAATTGTGAATTTAATTATTTTAAATTATATAAATAATTACAATTTCCAGACAAAAACCAAACCAGCAGCTGAAAAGAAAGGTTACAAAACTCATGGACTGACCCATTGTGAATTAAAGCCTTACCTTTGTACAGCCATTTGTGGGAACTCAAATCCAAGTTGTGAACTCGCTGGAAATTGCATGTGTGCCAAACCGCCACATAAACATGGTCCAAATTGTACTCAACCAATTGCTGGACTGGAAGCCAAACGTTGTCACCCGGGTATTTGCAAGCATAAGATTATTAATACTCCACTCATTTGCCATCATAAAAAGTCAAAAATATGTGCTTGCTTCCCCAGTCAAGTCCTTTAAAAAATTACAATTTTTTATATACAAAATTAACTTGAATATTTTAATGTGATAAATAAGTTTCTCCATGTTCCAATTTTAATGACAAAACTCTAGTCCAAAATTTTATTTTGTAACATTTTCATGACTAAAAAAAAGAATTAAATGTTGAATTTTATACTGAGAATTCATAAACAATTTGTGTATGTCATTAGTTCATAAACTGTCATATACCTCTACGCCATGTAGAGTACATACACGTTAAATGTGAAACTTGTTGAGTTTTTAATGAAAGAAATAATGGGCAGTTAAAAAGTGTTAATGTGCAATAGCATGAAATTTTAAATTACTCTCACATTCCTTTGGGAAGTTTTAATAATTATCATGGGACGATTGTTCCCTCATAAAATATTTTCAAAATAATAGACAAGTCAATTACTCTTAAAATTGATTCAACAAGTGTGTCAACTTGTGGTGATTTTTAATTAAATATTTTCATTTACTGATTTAACCTGAGAATTTTGTTCCAGTGACTTACAGCATTACACAATGGAAATAATGGGAGAGAGAATTCAAACAGTAATTGTGGTTCAAATATTCATTAGTTGTACTTTTGCATTTTACGACGAGGATGACGATTTTAATTTCAATGCTTTGGTAAATATTTTTAGTTATTTTTAAAAGGCATGAAATTAATTGTCTAATTTTTACATTATTTTAGAATTTTGATTTCCAATCACATGACATAAAGAATTGTCAGTTCAGTCCTTATGCATGTAGCTTATTGTGTGGAACACCAAAACCAGAATGTGACATGGAGGGACATTGCCACTGCCCGAAGCATCCATCTAATGACTGTTTGTGTCAAAGGCCAACAATGTTTGAAGAATACAAATGTCATGATTATTTATGTAAAAGGCAAAATTCAAAGGCCTACGTTTGTTCTTGGAATGAAGACAAATATTGTGTTTGTGCCCCATCAAATTAACTAATTGTGATCACAAAATCGAATTTTATCCCGACAAAAGTGAATTTGTGTTAAAATAGACTAACTATTTTTAAATGTTAATTCACTGATGAAGGGATGAAGAAACTGCTGGAGAAGGAAAAACGTTCGCAATCTTGGAGACTCTTTTGGTGTCAACAGGTGGTTTGCGACTGTCTTTGTGTCACAAGACAATTCTCCTGCAATTTCATCAGTGAACACACAGGAGCTCTCAGCTCGTACCTCCTTTACATTTTGTTTCTCTTGTAATTTTGACTGGCTTAATAATTTAAAATATTCCTTTTCTTACAATCGTATTAAAATAAATTGAATTTGATATTATGCTAAAATTAAATAATTTTGACTGTACTTTTCATTTCAGAAAATTAATATCTTGAATTTTAACCATTGTGGCTAATTCTAAGACGCTGGAGAATTTTGTTTTTTTCTCATAAGATACTTAGACACTTCTTAGAATTAAAATTCTTAGCCATTTTCAGTGACTGCAAGTCAAAAACTAATCTCAGTAATTTAACAAGAAGATACTTTCTGACTATGTTTTATGGGCAGTTAAAAGTGACTATTGGTAAATAAAAATATATAAATTACAATTTTCAAATAAAAATGGCAATTTTTTGTTGATCCTGCCATAAATATTTTATGCAGGGTGAACTCCATATAAGAGGAATATTTATTTACAGTAAATTCTCGACAAAAGTACTACACATGATGGCTCATAACTCGAAAACAAAATAAAACTTAGATTTAAAGCCATATTAAACTATTGACTTGCATATGTAGCCTGCAGAGTTGATTTACAAAATTATAAAAATCTGTAGATTCAATTAATTAATATTTTTGTTCAGCATACTATAGACTATAATATAATTTAAAGTTTATATTATATTTATATTTGGCACTGACATGAAAACATTCATTCTCCTTTTTCTGTAGACGTACACAACAAAATAAATTAAATAATAATTAACAAATAAAGTACAGCTTGTTTTTATCATAAAGTTATATTGAATGTAAATTTAAATAAAAGTATATTGGTTTCAAGAAGTACTTACCTACAAAAAAAACATTAAACATTTTGTTCAGTATAACATGATAAATATCAATTAATAAAATATCTCAATTAACGACCTGAGTATTGATTATTGTCAAGGATGAAAACAAGCTCAAATAATCATTATATTATACTTAATCTCAGTTTAAGCAATATTCTCATTCGGTATATCTTTATAGTATAAATTATTTATCATAGAACTAGGAAATCTCCAACAGGTAGTATATTTCATTACAACTCACTAAATTCAGTATAAAATTTACGTATCCCCCTCAATTGTTTGATCAAGGTAAAAAAATTCGGTTGTAAAAGGTATTAAGATAAATAAACATAATAAAAACAAAAACACACAAAAAAAGGTACGAGGAAAAGGTCACTCGATTCCTAATAAAATAATTGAATGTCTTACAATTAACATAAATAGTTAAAAAATAACAGTTCTGAGTTTCTGAGACGGCAGTTTTTAAGTATAAATTAATAAAATGTAAATTAAATTAATAGAAATTAAATAATCACACACTGGTAACAGTTACGACTCGAGTTCTCTGAAATTCATCAATAATTCCACTCATGTCAAGGGGCTCCTTATTTATTTGTGAATGAGCAAGAATACTTCGAGGACCTCTTGGAGGCGGCATGGGAGGAGGACCCGGTCTTTTATCTCTTCGTTTTTTCTCCAAGACAAGATTTTCAGAAAAGAAATTTGTTTTTGAAACCCATTCTTTAAATAAAGAGATCACGATGAGGAAGTAGACGTGTAGCATTGTAATGGCCAATAATGGTAAAATTGCCAGGAATTTTATTCCTTGACAACAAATTAAAATTATGACGAGGACACACGATGCAACAAAAACTAGGTTGAAGATCAGAGACCATTGAAGGAACTTGCAACTTTTCTAAAAATTTAAACATCAAATTTTAAATAAATAAATGACATCGACATTAAATATATAATTTCAAAAATTGACTCAATATTTGGGTACCCTGATGACTGCTATGAAAACACAAATCCCTGAGAGGAATGGAAAAATGGCCGGTAGGAAAAATGCATAAAAGATATTATGAAGGACTGTAAATAATCATAAAATAAGCACAAAAAATTAATCATGGTCAGAGACAACATTGCATTGATAAAATGGACTTAACTATGTTAAATATTATTATAACAGTTAAAATAAATTATACCGTCAATAGAATAGTGAACAGTATCCTGAAATTCTTGTCCATTTGCTGTTGCGTAGACAGTTGCATCGCTATTTGAAGGAAAATCGGATGACAAAAAGATAAAAACGGTCCAGTACAAGCCTAGCATGCTTAGGGGTCCTGTGAGCTGTAATCAAATCAATAGAAATTATTTAATTTTATCTATAATAAATAATTTACAATCATAAATCAAATTAAGTCGGTAAACATTTCATGTGAGTCACACAAATAATTTTAAAATTAATTTAAATCATCAAAATTCTAAGAATTTATCAAAGATCATAAAAAAACTGAACTGATCATCATTTCAACAACTTAGAAAAAAATCAAATTCACACGGAAAAAAAACTTTGAAAGTTTACAAATCTTTGTCGGTATTTTCAAAATGCATCAAAAATAATAAATAACATTTAAAACATACCAATTTAAGGAGACCCACAGCAATAGCCCCAAATTGTGGACGAAAGCATGGGCATGCACTGCCGTGATTTCCGTACATTTGAGACTGAATTTTTTCAGTTTAAAATTAAAAAATAATTTAAAAAAAAATTTAACGCAAAAAAAAAATTAAAAAAACGACCCGCACACTTCAACTCTCACAGAAGAAGTGTGAAGATTTTTGTATCCTTGTCACTATATTAATTGCGTGTTATTTTGACACTTTTACATGATAATTTTTATGAAATTGTGTTGATAATATGAGTAGAAATTGAGAAATATTTCAGCCATTTTCTTGGGTTCCACTGTGTTGTTCTGTCTATTTTTCTAGTTGACTCTGATAGCGGATTTTTAACGTGAGGGTAAAATGTACATACAGTCAGAGATGGAGGGGACTAAGTTTGTGTACAGTTCAAGTTTCACCCAACACAGATGTGATCCTGTATACTTACATACAGATGAACAGACAGAGAACAAGAATAATTTTTTTTTGTTCGACAATGAACTCCGGGATTATTCATCTTCCTATATAAGCGATACGTAGTACGTACACTAGCTATATAGCAAAACAAGTCTGTTCAATTTTCTTGGAATACCGGCGATATGCTGACAGCTCCATATGTACGGCCCTTCAATTTAAATTTAGTTTGGGTATTTTATTTTCAACCATCAAAGGTTTTGTCAACCAAGGACTCTCTCTCTCTCTGGTTTACATTCTCTATTTTATTTAGAGTATAAAAATGTAGAGCCAAAATAGTCAAAGTCATTCAGTTTTCTAAATAAATTGAAACTAACTTTAATTTTAACTGTCTTTGACGTAAGCCAAAGATACTGATCAATGTGGTACAGACAATCAATAATTATTTTTTGTTTTTTGTATACTAAATCGAAAGTATGACTCACGAGACGGAATTTAATTGATCCCATTAATATGCTAATTAAGTCTCTCGTCCACTACACCTGACTTGGCAGTTCTTGAATGGCTAATTGTTTTTGCCAAATTGTGAATGACGTTCAAGAGAGAAGATATGGGCTAAACGTGTTTTGCTATTTTTTTGCATTTTAATGTCAAGGTATGTAGGATACTGAGGAGGGGTGAAAATCATACTTTTAATTTAAATTAATCATTTTTATATACCAAATTGTCTGTAACTCAAGATTCAAGACCAAATCGACTATTACTTTATTAGTCAAGAGATTCTATGAATTCTCATAATTTATTTTTTTGAATACTATCATTTTTTGCTAATTTTCACGAGAAAAACTCAAAGTATTTTTTATTATGATTAAAATTATGTTAATTCTACACACCAAATAAGTCGAGTCAACTTTCCCTAAATTAAGTAAATATTTACAGACATGATTATTTTAGTGTAGTTTTTTTTGTCTTATTTATGAAAAATGAAATAATTCTCATAATGCACTGTTAATATTTAATTTGTCTTTTCTTTTTTAATGAGTCGAAACAAAAAGTAACTCGTTGATATTTTACAGAGGAATATATTTTTTTTCTTGTACAAATCAGAATCACTCAAAAAAAACTGATCATCATTAATCAGTGCAACACACTCAATAGAATCATTGGATTCATAAATAAATTAGTTACATATTTTCAAATTACTACAGAGGCACATTTCAAGGTAATTTGTAATACAAATTTTTATATTATTTAATTTAAAGTACTGTAAATAACAACAAAAAAGAATTTGCTTCATTTTCATTTAAAAAAAAGAAACAAGGTTTGAATTTGAAACAGGAAAAAACATAAATTAAATTGAAGAGACACATTAAATCAATCGTACAATCAAAAATTAACAAAAGAAAATTTACATCCTGACAAAAAACCATCATGATCATGATTTTTGACAATATCAAAGTTTTTACAAATTTTATCATCACATTTTTATTCATTTCTCATATCTTTTCCGAGTAATTTGAAAGTACTGTATTTACTATTTGTATTTAATTGTGCTAAACAAACAACAAACAAAATAAAATTCTCAAAAAAGGTGTCAAATCCCTTTTTTTCCACAAATTCAACACAAATAAATCAAGGGGAAGTGAAACGGAGCACAATACAATTACAATTTTTTCACAGTTTGACAAACTAACTTTTTTTAACTGTAGTTTTTTGAGCCCTCAATTGATAAATGGGACAATGACATGGAGGAACTGAACATTGTAAATACATATATAAAAAAAATGAGAAAGTAAAAAAAAATGTCATTTCCGATTCACACAAAACAAGTTCACATGGTAGTGATGAATTTCTTCTTTTTATAGAATTTTTACCCTAATCATTTTCTCATCTTAGCGTCTAAACCTACAAAATACATTCATTTGACTATTTTTTTATTAATTTTTTTTATCCGTTGATGAGACAAATCTGCTCAAAAATCTCAACAAAAAAGTTTTACTGT
Organism: Arrhopalites spinosus; assembly: GCA_034700945.1. Taxonomy (NCBI): domain Eukaryota; kingdom Metazoa; phylum Arthropoda; class Collembola; order Symphypleona; family Arrhopalitidae; genus Arrhopalites; species Arrhopalites spinosus. Next base: position 26,019 of record JAQIVZ010001450.1, read on the forward strand.
ATTTATACAATTGTGAAATTTATATTTATTTTTTTAAGGATTACTTCAAGACTCAAGTGTATAAATTGGCTTCTTCGACATTATTCGTAACATGGCAGCAAAAATATTTTTATATCCGTTACAATTTACATAATATACTCATACCTAAATACCACTAGATAGGTACATTGTGAATATAAAGTAGGATTATTTTTAATATAAAAAACATTTTATGTATCATCCTGCGCTGGGTTGATACATTTTAAATATATTTACATGATAATTATTATACTGGTACAGTTTTTGGTACACTTTTTTTTCACCTTGACTTTGTTCAAGGATAGTGAAGACTTGTATTTTTTTCTAAAAAAACGGTTTATATAGTAAGTACTAATAATTAATTAATTGGCCATTTAACTTTAGTTTTATGCTTTTGTAATAACAAGCATTTCTTTGTCTTCGGGAAGATGTCGAAGCTCCCATGCGTAGCGACTAAAGTCAACGACAATGGCGTAGAAAAAACATTGTAAAATAGTAACAAAAAAATAAGGCATTATCCCCACCCAATTAGCTCCCGATAAAAATAGACAGAGAAGACCCGCCATTGACCCCGCAATTAAAATTGTACTGAATACAAATGATGAGATGACCATACACGAACTTTTCTGTAATTAAAATAAATAACACACAATTTTTTTTTGTCTTCAAGATCAAGGTTAAATACCTTCCAAAAATAAAAGTGTTTTTTTTGCCTCTACTAATAATAATTTAAACAAGACACCACGTTCATTTTTTGAGTTTAAAATTGTATAATTTTAATTATGAAATATGAAACTCAAGAGTGCGTGTCTGATATGCTCATGTGGCATGCTAAACTACTTTTTTTAATTCAAAAAAGAGTTTTATAACTCCTGTATTAATATAACTAACGATAAGTTCTTTCTTATTTAAAAAAATTAAATTATAATGTGTATTCTTTTATTACCGTAGCGGATGCGACAATGAGCACAATACCGAGGAGAAACAATGAGAGTGATGGAAGCCAAAATTCTGGAAAAAAAAATCACAAGAAAAATATGCATACGTTAATAATATCAAGTCAATCTTGTAGTGATAAAGATAATAATTCCCATGCAATCATTTTTTCCTTTAATTTAGTCTTTATGCCACAGGTAAGAATAAATGTTATTTCAAGAGCCTTGAATTTTTAACATTTTAGTTAATTAATGTTGCATAAAATAATTCCACATAAATTTCTACACCCAACAAAATAAATAATAATTAAACTTACCAATAAGAAATTGAAAGGTATCTTTGATAGTGTCATATCTAAGGCTCTCTAATTGATCTTGTGTTATAAGAGGATCCAACATGACATGCCTCTCAACTGGACCCAACATTGCCAGGGACAGTCCAGTTAATCCAATTACCTGGAAATATGAATCATAAACAAATTTTTAATATAAAATTATTATTTGTGTGTAGTAAAAATGTTGCCACACGCATACATAATTATATTTGACATTTAGGGGATGAAATGATGCAAATATCTACATAATGATGGGGTAGAATTAGACTGTCTAATTTTCATTGTACATGACACCTGTACTTTATATCTGTAGAGACAACTATCTGTATTGCGAAAAAAAGTATGGTGGTTTCACATAAAATGACAAATTTAGCATTTCAATTTAATGTCACCTGATCTATATTTGTAATTGTTGATTTTTGAGGCACAAAAAAATGATGATTCAATTTAAATGAGTCACAACTAAAAGGCAGCCACCGAACTCTGAATGACTAGCATAATATACAGATAAATGAATTAATAATTCTATTGATCTCCTCAGACAATTAGAACAGGACGAGTATACGCACATTAAATTTTCTGTTGTGTGTCCTTGAACGTAATTTGTAATGTATGTATTATTTTGTATACCTGTCCTGTATAGGTACATAGTGCATATCTATTCTTATACACTGTGTAGTGTGTACAATGCACACAATGGCTCATATTTGCAACAGAGGTGCAAAAAATATTTTTGAATAAATATTAAGCAACTATTTTTATACTCTCTTTGATATGACTCTTGTACACAATGTCCATAAATTTTTGCAAGGTCATTTATTGACAATTGTCTTGTACAAGTTTTAATATTCGAATGAATTCAATACGGAATTATTTTTCTGCTACCTCTACATTATTTAAATAATCTTGCTACAAAATTTCCTCTTCATTTCCCAAGGAGCAAAAGTCAAAATATAAAAAACTTGATCAGACAATTTTTCACTGGTTTATTTGTATCTGATCATGGGATTAAAATTATGCTTTGCGTTAAAATTAATTCCAATGATGTGTCATCTTCTAAATTCTAAAGTTTTGAGTGCCTTGCAAGAATGACTAATTTTTACATTAATATTAAAAAAATTAAATTAAATTGTCAACTTACCACATCAATGAATCCAGCAATGAGAGTCCCTGTCCTGGAACTAAGGCACATACAGGGCCCTTGACTTGCCATGTTTGTAAAAAAAAATATTGAACAAAAATATTCCTCTTCCTTACATAAAACAACTCTTGACTCTGGAGTACACACAAAAAAACTGAATGGGATTTCACCTAAATTCAAGTCGTCAACACTGTGGATCGATACGAAAAATAAAAAACAATGAAGGGGAGAGAGTGGAGGGGGGGGGGGAATGGTAGAATAGTTAATAAGTTAATAATAGTTTGGTTGAGTCAAAGCCACGAGTACAACAAAAAAATATTTTCTCCAATGTTTCCACCGGTCAATACTGCGTTGGTCTTGAAAGAGCCTTGCAAAGCCTTGAAAAATTATTTCGTCTCCAATTCCAGCTCCCCCAAAAAGCTGCATATATTCCAAATATGTTCCGTCTCTATATTGCTTTTATGTGTGAGACCAAGAAGTGGGTAGAATGGTATTTATTTCGGGTCGATTTTCTTTTGTGTACGAGTCAAAATGGTAAATACTGACCATGTAATATTACTATTATATTATAGCCCCCCTTCTCTATATTTATCGTATCGTTTATCCCTAACTACACTTTGTAACACTGTGCAAGTCCCAATTCACAAGTAACAATTTAAATTTATACTTGTAGCATTTCTCCACAAACTAAAACCTTTTTCAAATGAAGTAACCTTGATTCTTCCTGTGGGTGTTTAATATTTGATTGTTGAATGTTTGAATTAATCATCAACTAATTCCAAGAAGATTTATCTCTATCTTTCAAACAATTCTCTCTCTATCTCTTCCACCTTTGAATGCACTATTCCAGTTGCTCTGTATATTTTTAAAATTAATAAATATTTTACACTGTTTCTCTGAAGAACACTATTAATATTTTCTGTTTTAAATTTTAAAATAATAATTATTTGATACACTGTAACTTTATGTGGTTCACTTTAATGTTAAATTTAATACGGATGTCTCTCTCTCTCTCTCTTCATGAATGAAAGATGAGTTTAAATGTCGAAATTTTTTATTATTATTCCACAGGATTTTATTGTAATTTGACTCCAAAAAAAATTCCACTGATGATTCACTTTAATTCCTATGTCGATTGGAGCATGGACTCTCCAAGAGTGATGATGATGACACAATTTGACTTTTAAAAATTTGCAAAAATTTTTGACTTGGGAGGGAATAAAATTAAGAATTGTTTACACTCAAAAAAACTGACTTGTATTTATCGACAACAAGAGAATTTTTAGACCGGCTCTCCAAAAATGGCCAAGTTTACAAGCTCCTTGCTTGTGAAATGATTGTAGGAATGAGGGGAGTTGGTAATATCCTTATGAACATCCTAAGCCTTTGTGTGTGGTGTAGATACCAAGTTGGATGTAACTTTCGTGTGTAGAATGATAAGAAGGGAACGCCTAAACTCGCAGTACTTTTTTTCTATGTGTGTGTGTATGTGATACACACATTAGCACACTGTACAAGATAAAAGAGGCTATAGAGTGCTAAGCTCTAGAACTGTGGACAGGTAAAAATGAACGAGGATGGTAAGACACGTATACCTACAGTACACAGTACACACCACATGGATAATGGCATGAAATAAGAGTAAGAGTATATCTCTCTATGTATTCTATGTGCATGAAAATATTATAATCTCTCTCTCTCTCTCTCTCTCTCCTCTCTCTCTTTAGCCAACAAATGGGGCTCTTCAAGTCCATTTACTATATTTTGGCTCCATACAAATTACATGTGGTATATTTTTCCAATACAATGGCACCACACTAGAGAGTCCCTCTCCCCTGACTGACGTACAGGTAAATTGCATATGACGTCTTCTTTCCTCTTCTTCCCAAAAAACTCTAAACCTTCCCTTCGATCCTTGGACATTTGAAAACACGTGCCCTCTTCTTTTTTCTTGTACACTAGACAATGCTGGTAAATATCAGTACACCTCTCTATTATTTTTATTAAATATATATTCTAACTTGTCTAATTATTATTTTTAAAAAACCTTGTAGATTCTCAATCTTGTCATAAATTCGTTACATATTTTTTTTATTTTGTGCCACACGCAAAAGTATTGATTCTCTTTATCTCGCATCTCTGTACATATTGAGGCTAATGTACTTTTGTGTCATTAATTATGTCCATGTTAATATTTTTTGGCGAACGCAGTTTTTTTGGCAAATCATAGTTGACATGAGATGAGATGAGAGGGCTTATTTTTTGGCAGCTTTTTTTTCTTGAATATTTTTCACTCATATATGGATCAACAAATTTCTTTTTATTTTTTTTTTGAGTAGGTACTTGACGATGTGAGTTGATGATGATGAGGAGAATTAATACAATTAGGGAATTGGGATTAGTCAGTCCATTGGCACATCTTTCCACTTCATTTATTGACATTGTCGACAAAAGTGTTTATGTAGAGGTGTAAGTGCCTTTAGTAATTTTACTAATGTGGTTGCAACATGGGGGCATTATTTTTAGTATGAGTATGACAAACATAGGTAAATGCATGTACATATGGATCCATATGTAATACTCGAGTATTTGAACAGGAGAGCGTTCAAACAACGGAAATATTGACACAGGTATGGGACAATGTGGCAAATAGACAAAAACTCTCTCTATTTCAAAAAGGTAAAAATTAAAATCATATTTACAAGTCTCATCGAATCTCATTTACATTTTGCCCTCTCAATCATGGACATTAATTGTAGTCATCCTCAAACATACAAGGTGAGTCCACCTCTTTCCATTTCATTAGCCTTTTTCTCTCCCTCTCAAGATTGTCTTAAATTTGCTATTTATCATTATGAATATTTTAGTTTTATTTGTACAGGAAAAAGTTAAACACTCAAATTTTCCTACATATTTTTAAAAACTACATATTTTTTGAATTTAATAAAGTTCAAGTTGTGCAATTAGGTAATGAAGAATCATAATTTTTTTTATACAATCCAAAAATCATGTCTGAAAACTGGTACCGGTTAACAATTTTGTAGTCTGACTGTGGCTGTGGTTGGGTGCACGTGTGTGAATTTGAAGTCATGTGAATTCCATTTTATTTTTTGTGTAAATTATTTTTTTTTATCTCTGAGCTTCCTTCCATTTCCAAGTATACTTGTCGAAACATGTCTGGAACCCACTTAGCAAAAAAAACTGGAAACAATTTTACTTGCTTGGCAATAAAAACTACGCAGTTTTTTTTAAATTTTTTTATTTAATTTAGAAAACCCCAAAGATAGTCGCAAAGAGGTCCTATACATGTATAGGACTTCTTTGGATAGTCGCGTAGTTTTTTAACAGTGCAAAAAAAACTGAAAGCCATGACGTCATAGACACACCCCAAAATTCATGCCATAAGATAACGTAGGTTAGTTTTTTTGTGTGGGTAGGAAGAGAGCATGATGCAAAATATTTAGACAATGGTTCATTCTCTTAATATTTAAAATTAAATTAATAAAACAAATTGAATAAAACTCGTGTCTAGAATTATTGTCATGCTTTAGCCACCCCCGTACACATTAATCTGCATCTTCTTTCTCAATCATCTTGAACTGGAATTCCCAACACAGGTGAAACGACGTGACCAATCTTGTTTTTAAATAAGAATAAGCATTATTTTCTTTGTATATCTTTTATTGTCATACTTTTTTCTACTTTTGTACTTCTGACCATCCCCCCAAATGGACATCCCACTTGCTCAATTTACCACATTTTTAATAAAAATAATTCCTTTGTAATTCTCCTGAGAAAATAAAAAGAAGTACTTAATAATTACAATAATTTTGTACAAAAAGAGTGAAAAATGTTGATCCCTATGAGACTTTTAGTCACAAATCTATGTAAAGGATTGGAAAATAAGGAAAAAGTTGTATCTTATTCAATATTACACAACAAGCTTATGTAGACATTCATCATGGATGACAAGAAAGAAGAATGAACTTTATTTACAATTTGTGAGATTATTAAAGCGCCCAAAAGAGAATTTCAAACAAAAAGTTGTACAGTAATTAACTTTAAATCCCTTGTATTTTATTACCTCTCACGTATTTACTATAAGTATCTCAAAGAGTTATCAAAGAGTTTTTTAAGATTGCTTAATTACTTCAAAAACAATTAAATCCTACAAGACAAATATTCAAAATATATTCAGTCATGTACCAAAAATGATATTACCGTATATCTTCAATTAGTGGCCGGTCTCTATTAGTGGCTGGGAGAATGGTGGGTCACAATGAATGGTGGCCCGGTCTCTAATAGTGGCCGGGTTAATTGTGACACATATTTCAATTTGTAGACTTAAATCAATGCCAGCAGT
>JAQIVZ010001451.1:0-32795 GCA_034700945.1 Arrhopalites spinosus
GTTTTAAATATTATAGCATATTTAATGGAATATTTTCATAGAATATTAGGTGTAATGTCCATTAGGTGTAATGTCCATTAGGTGAAACGTCCACTTTGAAGTGGCATTAGGTGTATTGGGGTGATACGGACACAACAGATACATATTTAAATATTACATATATCAAAATATAGACAGGAATCGTGTCTTGTCCTTTAAAAGCGTTTTAAAAAAAATTAGACGATAAAATCAGAGCAAAATCTTCTCCCTCTCTCTCTCTCTCCATTATATAAAATATGGGTATATATTAGGACCTAGGTGGTAGTCCCAAGTTTTGTGTTGTATACAGGTATTATTATGATGATTATTATTAAAGCAGGTTTAGCCTTTAGCCAGTCAAAAAAAATAAGAGCATGACAGCGACAAGCATTCTCAGTTTTTAATCGTATTAAATTTTTTTTTTAACATTGAACAATCAGAGTGAGATTTGTTTTGTGAGAGTATTGAAAGTAAAAGGGAATGGTCGATAAGTTGTTCTTTTTTATTTTTCAAAGCCGATAGTACAGAGAGAGAGAGAATCACCTTCATTTCCTTCCTCTAATATTCCACTCCACCCAAAGAGAGGACAATAAGAGAACGCCAAAATCAATTCACTTTTACAGTCATTAACTTTACACGGCAACTGCTGTGAGTTTGTCAAGCAAGTGTGAATGTTGGGGGGACTGAACAAGTTAAAAAAAATTAACTATTTAGGCTTGTGGAGTATATGGTTCAATAATCTGTAAAGGTACAGATACATAAAAATTCAATTGCCTTTAATCATAGGGTAAGTTTGCAGTTATTAATAGTCATCAATTTATTTTATTCTATTTTCTATTATACTCGCTAGTTTAACAAAAAATATTTTAAAGGTGATCATTACCAATTTTCTCTACTTCCACAAGTCACAATTCACAATGCAGTTTGACAAGGTAGAGGTGGATGAGACTAAAAAAACATATTTGGCAAGTGTATCAATGACACGTCTATAAATATATTTCTGCAAGTGACATTTCCGAGTCTTGTGTGTTGATAGTTTTGTGTATTATAAAAAATTTAATAATATAATTGGGAATTGTTTCCTGTCAGTAAACATTAAAAATGACTTGCCTCTCTCTCTGCTTCTATTGAGAACGTACAAGGTGCTTCGACTTATTTGGAGCTTGTTGACTAATAAGTAATTTTTTATTTTCATCAAAGTAATTTCTTGTCTCTATTTTATTTTTCAAGGTTAAAACCGCTGCGCTTCTGCCTTATTTTGTTGTGTCTGTATTTGTATCTGTACACGTATAGAGTAATGAGCTAAAGATGAAACCCCAAAATTATGGTATGAACACAAGAGAGAGAGAGGGATGGGTTTGGAAGAAAGTAGTTAAATATGTGGGATTCTTTAAGCTCACTTTGAAAAATTAAGAAGAGCAATAATTTGACTAATTGTAATTACACTTTGTGTTTTGTATTCCCTCTCAACTCTCATCTTTTTCTGCTGGCAAGAGAGAAAGAGAGAATTTTTTTAGAGATATTTTTTGGAGTTGTGCGTCGCATCTTATACAGAATTGCCCACGGTGAGTTGACCCACCTCTTCATTCCTGTATGATTGAAATTGACAAGCGGTTCAAGTTCATCTGCTCCTGCTTCTTCTTCCTTCACACTGTACACTGTAACACACACACACAATTTTTACAACCAACACTCTCTCTCTATTTCTCGTCAGCTTTGTTGACAAGGATGAGTCAGAATTGAAATAATAGCCTCACACACAATCTACAACTACGAGTACAGGCTCACCAATAAGTCATCATCATGATGGTTAAAATGGAAGAGAACATGTGGAGCATGAAAAAACAAAATTAAATTTATTACAGGTATTCTTGTGGATTTTCTCCGTCTCTCTCTCTCTCTTTCTCTCTCTCCATGTTTGTAATGTCAGCACACACATGTTCCGTTTTCCACCAATTCCATGGTCAGCAATCATTATCAGTTAATATACAAGTTATGTATACATATAACCCAATGCACCATGTAGGAGTCATTCAAGTCACATTGAATGTACATGTAAGATCTGACACCTGTTCGATAATTTTACTCTCTTTTTTTATTATACTTTTACTACAGTCACTCCAGGCTAATACTCTCATGAGTATCAGTATTAGGGAGACAGCTCTTGTGTAATAAAATATATATTATGCACTTTTGTTAAAAAATGCATTAATCAAGGTTAATTTATTATTATATAAATATATATACAAGAAAAATTGTTAAAATAATTATTTAAACGCTCAATAATTAAAATTAATTGAAAATTCCACAAAAATTCCACATCATAATTTTGTGAACTTTTAAATTGTCAAAAATTTTATGTAAGGTCTCTCTCTTCACGTATTATTGAAAGATACTCCACATATGTTCTTATGTACAGTTGATTTAGCGTGAATTTATGCGAATGTGATATGACACGAAATTCATTCATCCAAAGCCGTCTTCCTTTACTCTCCATGTGGTTTCAACCTCCAAAAAGAAAAAGAAAAAAGACTTTTGGCCAATATGATTCAATAGTACGAGTATATGGTACCCGCTCTTGATTCTTTATTCTATCACTCAATTACTATATACATATATACACATAAAGGTACTAATGTATCATAAGCAGTGTTCGTGCAGTTTGGTTTAGTTGCACATGTATCAGTACACCGCTTATCAGTACTCATTTTTTTGTATAGATTGTATATATATATATATATATATCCACATAATTCCTTTTGAGTCTTACAACTCTACACTATTTTCGTGTTTCGTGTGTTGTTGTTAAATTTGGAGGAGGAGGAGGGGGGATTGAAATTTATGTATGATTCAAGCCAGTAAATACTTTAGTTTGAATTCATCGTCAGTCTGCCACACGTCCTTCTTTACTCTGTGATCGTGAATTGTGTGTGTACGTCGTCTCAATAGTAACAGCCGTCAACACTTTATAACAGTGGACACTGAATTGTGTGTGTGTATTGTGTTGTGTTGTGTGTGTATACACAAAAACACGACATCACGGATTTTGAGAAACACAGGTGCATTTTATCTCATTCTCCCTCATTCTCAATTCACAAAACATTAAGTATAATAATTTAATATTAGCACAATTCAAATTTAATTCTATACCTCCTTGACTTGATTCAGTTTGCTTGTTGTTGTTTTGCATCAAGAGAGAGAGAGAGAAGGGATAATGTATCTTACATGGGAGAGAGAAGGGGGTTGACGACGATTGAGAATCATTCAAGTACATAATAGTTTGAATAATTTATTATAAACTGTAGAAAATAATGATAAAGAGAGAGAGAGAGAGATGAAGATGGAGAAGGGGAGTTTAATTTACCTGGTTTAGATAAAAAATTTCCCTATACATTTTCACAAAATAACACATCTCGTTTTTCCAACTCAAAACTTTACGTGTCTTGTCACGTGCATCATGAAATTATTTCTCCTTTTTGGTTAAAGTGCCCCTTGTCGTATTTTTTTTTGAGGAAAAAAAAAGAATTTTGTCTGTACAAAATTTATATACCTCTTGGCTCTGATTCTTGCATGTGAATAAAAATAATATTTCAGATTTCAACCATGTATCTTTTATCTCTTTTTTTTCTCTCTACTAAATATTCTTAGGGATAAGAAATGGAGATTTGAGATGCATTCATGCATGTTTTATATACACAGAGAGATACATATATTATTATTATAGAGATTTCTACATAAAATGTGAAAACTTTTTTTTTATTCAACGATTAATATAGGGTTTATCTATATAAATAGTCTCTCTTATTGGATGACCAATGAGAGAGAGAGAGAATTCTTTTTTGGGGTTATTAAATAAATAATATGGAAACATTAAACTTTTTTGAGAAACTTGAATAAAAGGACAAGTCGTGCCAAGAGAAGACTTAACCATATTTTTTTAAAAAAAAAAAAACAGTTTACATTTCTCAGTAAAAACTAGTAGAAAACTAATCAAGGTAATTTAAAGCCAATTTTTTTGGACATTTTAGTGTACTTTATGAATACAAGAAAATATTTTGACTATTTACAAAGAAATGTAAAGGGAGATTGTACAAGGATAAGAAAAATTCTTATTGTGTGACGTCGTCTCCTGAAATAGTCGAAAAAAACAAATATTTATTTTGGAGTCGTCCTTTCAAAACTATTTTTTTTTCTCTGATATTCAAGTTTCATCTTGAATCTATATGTATGTACAGATACTGTAACAAGTTTGTTTAATTGAAGAGACTTAATCTTTGTTAGTTTATAAAATTTGAGTTAATCCCTCAAGAATCATTTATAGTGCTGAATAAACATTTGTATTTGTGATACATCATACAGACACACATAAAATTTTCTAAAGATATCCTTCAAGTGAAATTGGAACAGAAAAATATATTGAAGGCGAAAGTTTTTCTAGAGTAATTATTTATGCATTTAATATATATGAAAGATGAGATTTAATATTTTCAAAATAAATTTCTACGCTCTTTTTTTGTAATATATCTCTGTATATTGTATAGCAACACTAACTTGTAAGAATGAATAACATTAGAAAACAGATGCCTGTATTAATTATTAATTGAAAAATTAAGGATTGGAAAAAATATTTTAATTTAATATTCATAATGCCATGTATCTGTCTGTACAATTTGATATTGTGAAGAAGAAAAAAATATTATTATTATTTTTAAAAGGAGCTTAATATTTAATAAGGACATTTCAATACAAAAAATATACTTCATACATAGTGACACACTAGCATTGTACTTTTGTTTCATTCTGATTTGGAATTTTACATAGGTTACTAACTTACTAATGATGCATAATTTATGATATAAAATTACCCATATTACGTTACGGTATAATACTAACCCCATGTTAAAAAAATATATATAAAATAGAGACATGTATATATTTTAAGTTGAACAGATGGCAAAAATACATAGACTCATGTATAAAATTTGTAGAAATCCCTTCAAGCATCAAGTTTTAGAGTCAATTTTAAAATTTAAACTAACTTGACAGCTTCTAAATCTAAAGCAGAACAAAACTAAGGGCGAAATAGTGATGGAGATGGTGAATATAAAATATGGAATGGGATATGTGTGAAAAAGACGAGGGTCGGAAATTAGCCATGTTAGAACCCATATAAAAATATTACATGTACAATGCCAAGAGCATAGTACACAAATTGTACATAATATATAATAGTTTTAAAATTATGGCTTATTGGGTTATTTGAACACCAGGCCCCGTGTCAAGAGTCAACACCTCCACTCAATGATATATCAGTAATCCAAGTAGAGTTTTTTGCCTATTGGCGTGTTGATTACCAAAAACAACTTTATATTGTTCATTCATTCAATTCATTCCAAATTTTGTTTGGCTATTGTACTATAAGGGTGACTAGTACAAATTTTACATGTCATTTTTGTATTTGATATTCTACACTTGTCCCACAAACAAGTGTCATTCTATTTCCCAAATTTAAAGTCACAAAAAAAAAAAATTTACTCACCATTAACTTGAAATGTCAAATGTGTTTGTGTGTGTGTGTAGCATGATTATTGCAAAGTATATAAAATATTTTCTTCAATTGTACATTGTGAGAATTTATTATACGATTATATTTCCGTCCAACTTTGAAAAAAAGAGGACCATTTCGTACAATATATGATGCCTCTGATTAGTTGACAATGTATAAAATTAATACAATATTCCAAATGGTTTCCAAACAGGACATTCTCTCTCTCTGTCTTGTTCTTCTTGTCATCAAACAAGAATAAATCTAACTTTGATTTTATCTTTAGTAAAAGAAGGATGGAAGATGGCGAAGAATATTTATATTATTTTTTTTTTTTCAAAAAGAATTGAATTAAATTTCTTTTTTATGCAAATGAAGAGAATTGTAAATTGTACAGAATAAAAATTATGAATTAAAAAAAAACAACACAATAATAATTTACAACTTTAGTTGTAAAATAATCATAAAATTCAGTCAGCTCAGTATTCAGTAGTCTTTTGTCATAAACCAGGGCTGCCGGCTTCACACACATAAAATATGAGTATCTGTATCTTTACCTGAGACGATACTGGAATTACAAAATATGTGTAAAGCATTATTTATTAAATATTACATATCATCTAATAAGGTTATGTATATTATGATATAAAGAATAAATTTTCTTTTTGAAAAAAATACTCGTTTGCCATTTTTTTTATTATCTGTACTCGTAGTTTGTAGTTAGTTAGAGTTAGAAAATGATTACTGAATGCTGAAAGGTATATAAATCAGGGTGACTAGGTAAATTACATGCTGTAGGTGACTCTACTCAATGTAAAAAAATCTTTATTCTTTAACTCAGACCACAAGATGAATGAGAAAAGTCGGACCTGTCAGCGTGGGAGTTTTTTTCTTTTTTCTTGTGGGGTGTTTTGGTAATGAATGTATAAGGTCACAAATGTCCTTTTCTGCTCTTATTACCATTGTCTTTACCAATAAATTTTTATTTTAAATTTACAACATTTATTGCTGTCTCCACACACACACACATTAGTACATTTTTATTCCCTTTTTTTCTAAGAGTGATGATAAGGGGGGATTAAAATGTTCTCATTATTGTCAATCGGATGAATTTCATGTACATATTTTATTTCTCACACGACAAATATTGATACACACACTTTTTTTCTACTTTATGTACTTAATATGCAAAAATTATTTTACTTTGGACTAAATAAGAGTGTGCCTACGCTAAAGCTAGCAGTTGTAGTTTGAAAAAGAATTTTTTAAGTTACAAAATCCTTATTCTACACCATCAACTTCTCAGCCTTTTGACTAGTTTTCAAGTATTATACGTTTGTCATACACCTCAAACCTCATGTTGTCATACAAGAAAACCAGCAGTCATTCTTTGACCATTCGTCATCTCAAAGCAATTGGAATTGTTGTTGTTTTTTTATTTTTTATTCCACACACACACACACCACAAACCTTTGTAACATGAATTAACTATTCTCATTCATCCTTAGTTTCGTTTCAAACGTTCTCGAGTTGAGCAGCAGTCAATTTTCTTTGTGAGGTTGTGAGGTCCTCCATAGGACACTTAACGCTTTAACGTTACGAGGAATTTTAACAAGGTTGGGTGCCAAAAAGGTAGGGAAGTTTAATTAATAATTTTTTTTATTTTAAATGTTCTCAATTAATTTTTAAAAATATTATTGACTATCTATATTGGATAATACAAATATATAGGTTATTTAAATAGACAACACCTCAACGACAGTTAAAACTATAGAATTTTATCATGGTGTGAGTACAAAATGTAACGACAATAATTTTAATAAAGTGTGCCAATGTACGATAAAGGAATTTAATGGGTCCTATTTAAATTTATCATCAAAATATATATTTATATATCTGCTTATGTTGGAACAGGTTTATCACATTATGCAACGGCCATGTGATTCTCCAGTTTTTGTTGTGGGAATTCCAAAGTTGAAATTCTTTCTCAGTTGTCAATTGTCATCTCTCCAATTTATTTTGTCGTTGATGTTTTCCCAAATATTTTTAATAAATATGAGGCACTTCTCTCTCTCTCACTCTTATTTGTTAAATGGAAAAGTCAATAGGATTTTTGTCACTCACGTTCTCTCTTTCTATTAAGTAAACAAAGTCTGGATAATCTCAATTTTGTAGAGCAAGTCACACACTCATCGTAGATAACTCGTCTAGTGTTGCCAAATAGAATAGAAATATGTCAATACGTCATTTTTTTTATTATTAATCGTCTCTCTCTCTCTCTCTCTCTTTGGTACAGTCACAACAGAACACAATTCACATAACACTCCCCCTCACTTCCTCACACTCTTGAAAAATCCCTTTGTGTAATTGACCATAAAATATTTTTTTTATTAACAGGGATATTAAAATGGTACAGAGAAAAAAATGAAATTATTTTTCCTTATTTACTAAACGCCTCACACATCAAATGACTCTAGAGTTTGAGTAGAGAGTAGACATCAAGGTAGAATAATTTTTATTTAATTTTATTGATTTTTGTTTTTAATCCAACAGGTTTTTTTTGCACACTTCCTTTCTATCAAATCACATTTACATGGACAATTTTTCAAGTCATTGTTCCGGTTCCAAAGTGTATAATTTAATTTACAAAAAAAAGTTGCAACCATCATCAAGAAAATTTTATTGATAAAAGTGATTGAAAAAAGACAATTATTATAAATTGAAAAAAAAATATTTATTGAACAGTTACTATAATTATTTTTTTTCAAAGTGTATTTAAATGTGATGATAAAATATTAAACGTGCATCTAAAATTGACCAGAGTGACCAGAACCATGTGAGTGTGTGTTTAATTAATGGGTGGGTACTGGTTTAAATATAAGGAACTGACCACGTGGAAAACTTTGTTTGGAATTCCAAATCCTGATTTAATTTCAAGAATGTATCAATAATAATTGGACTAGAGAGAGAGTGTGTGAGAGAGTACATAATATTTTAATAATAAGCAGTTATACAAATTTGACCTCTGATTACCTTTATACTTTTGTTTTATTTTTTTTGTGAACATTGCATGAGATGAACTCCTAACTCTGCGGTAGGATTGACAGGGCGATCTGGATATTATCGATTGAATATTAAATAATAATTTGTGTTAAATCTCATGCCCCTCTCAAACAGATACAAGTCTTGACATGCCATGTGTCATGCTTACAAGTTATAGATGAAAAATGTGCATTTTAAAAAAAACATTCAATAGTAACCCAACAAGTTAAAAAGGAACTGTGAAGAAGAAGGAAAAATAGGATAAAAGTGTGCCTTGATGATTATGAATCATGATGATCAGATTTTGAATTTTTTATCACCTTGTTCTCTCTCTCCTCAACATCCTCTATAAAATTTTGCTGTGTGTGTCGAATCTGTATTGTATTACAAATATTACTTATGTACAATATTTGTGTATTGGTCAAGTGAGAAAAATACTTTTCTTTTGACTATAAATTATCTATAAAATATTTATACAGTGTTTTTTTACTTATCAACTATTACTCATACCTGTTGATGATTTGCCCTTAAAGTGTTCAAAAATCTCCCGTTCCTAGTGTTAAATTTGTCCAGAGAAAAAAAACCATTTCATTTCAACTAACCACCAACAAAATTTCATCTCTTGTCCAAGGTAAGCCAGTTTAATATTTTTTAAAAAAGATTCTTTTCTATACACTTGAACTTGCATCTCTCTTGTACCTTAAATTGTAAACTAGAAATATAAGAGAGAGAGTACAATGTACATAGTAGTATGTGTACATATAACATTGTTGTTGTATTTTTATGTGTAATATTTATTGTGATGCATTCACAAGAATCTCATCGCATTATCATTGTGCACTTCATTGAGAGACTGCTGTAGAGATAGACAGTTGTGTTGTGGAAGAAGAAGATGAATAAAATGTGCAGAGATTCAAATACTTTTAGTTGTTTCTCGTTTCTTCAGATGTTCTTAAACCATGCCGAGAAAGAGAATAATAAAAAAAAATCTTAGAGTATCTTTTTGTATGTTTATAAAAAAAAGTGGTCAATCTAACTCAAAAATGTGGTTCATTGAAAAGCTTTGAGTGTATCTCTCTTACTATCTAGTGTGTTACAGCTTGTGTATAGTCAACAAAATTGAAGCTAAAAAGATTTGAATGTGTAATATCAGTATAATCAGTACAAAGAGATTTTTCATGTTTCTATTTGCAAGGGAAATGATCATTAATATGCTTAACTTTATAGTTTCCCGACAATTTATATGTGATGACTCTATATTCAATAAGAACATATGTACATACATAAAATCTTTATAAAAGAAACGAGTAGACAGAGAGTGAGTTGAATAGTCAAAACATAATAAAAAAAATTATTTTGAGAATTCTAAATTGTACAGGGCAGTTGCCGATTGTCTCTGGTTTAGTTTTTGTTTTATTTGAAAAGTTTGATTCATGTAAAACAAGATGATAGAGTGTATCTCTACATGATATTTTGTAGTATAAAGATTATAAGAGTTGTGTATGAAACTATTATTATTCACTACACATTCCATACTCGTTTCATACAATCCCATACATTATTATTTCATTTCATGAATGTCAGACTTTTTAAAAAAAGGCTGGGAGTATCATAGTATAAGTGCGTACAATTGATTTGAACAAAAAAAACAAGTCAGGACTTCTGACTTTGGAAGCAAGGAGAAGACAGAAGGCAAAAATTCTTTGGTATCGACATTTTATACGATAGTATATATCATTACTATTTGAGCACGGAAAGAACAGAAGAGAGAGAGAGAATATGTAAAAAGATCTTGTTTGCTATGGAATTTCAATCGGTCTCAATTCCCTCTCCCGATATTTAGCATAGTTTGACTGTCTACTGACTGCTGACGTACACGAAAAGAATTGGTTATTTGATAGGACTATACACAAATGTACTAATTGTATGTATATGTACATCTGACTACAAAACATATGATACTTTTCTGTATAATAATATACAGAGTCAAACTGACATAATAAAAGGGCAGCTTAATTTCTTTGGCACGAAATGAAAGAATCTTTTTTTCAAACAGTATTATTTGTCTCGGGAGACCATCTCTTTTATAACATTTTCATGAGCATTGCATGAGAATCTCTCTCTCTCTCTCTCTCTTTGCAAGTCAAGACAAGTTGCAAAGGGAGAGAAGGAAAAAAAACAAATGTCCAGCAAGATTTTATACAGATAGTAGAATTGATTAGCATTGCAGGTTGCAGTTGTACAACTACAACTTTATATAGTTCTTGTTGCATAGTAAAAACCAAAGTTGAAATTCTACAGCTTTTACATATTATGTATATGTACTCTCTCTAGTGCAATTACTCTACAGGCAGTTGTTCAGAACGTACACAAAGCGTACATAATACAATTGTGTGTGTGTGTTAAGTTGTACAAGATGAAGGATTCCGATACAATGTCAAGTTAAAACAATCGAACTTTAGAGCTAGATTCTAATGTTTTTGAACTTTTGACGAGTTGATTCATCTTGATTGATCCAAATCTCTTTTTTCTTTCTCTCTCTCTCTCTCTCTTCTTTTGATATGAATCTTTTGGAGTCATCCTTGATACATCTTTATTTTTTTGGCATTGTCATTTGCTCACTCTATTAGTCGTTACTAAATAACAAGAAACGTGTGTTATGTATATATCTCAATTTCTTATTTCATCAATTGTATTATTATTCTTGGTGCTAAAAGTATTATGGTCTCATCCTCATCTTTGTCTCCCTCTCTCTCTGTATCTAAGCGAAGGTTACACATTTGCTTGACATTGGCAATAAGTAAAGTTTAAGAGTTGAGAGTGAACTGATTTAGGTGTACATGGAAAGACTTTTGTAATCGTAATTGATTGACCAAAAAGATATGCTCGAGGGGGGCCATCATTTGGACGATGGCGATGGTTCTTTTTTGTTTTAGGAATCTTTTGTGAGCAGAAGCATGGATTTTTTTGTTGACGTACCACTACTCACTACTGAGTAGTGACTACTCACTTCGTATCGTAAATTTATCGATCATGTTGACTCCTTTAGTCTCATCTCTATCCTTGTGACTCTCTGATTTAGTTTTTGTGCTGTAGGCTCTCTCTCTATCTGTACGCCTCCATCGAATTACTGGAGTGACATTTTCCAAGGGGAGAATTTACATCTTCCATGGCTCTCTCTCTCTCTCTCGTGTGTACTGATACACAACGCCACGAGATTCTACTTGATTGTTGCAAAGGGTTGTGTAGTGTGTACGTACGAAATAAAATGGATAAGTTGGGAAATGAAATGAAAATTGGACAAGGCCCGTATTCATCTTCATTAAGGATTATGTTGGATCATTAAAAGCGTTGGTGAGTTGAGACAATACAAAAAGAGACAGGCGGAGGGGTATATCTGTAGAGAGAGAGAGAGAGGAGTAAATGAAGAGAGACAATAGAAACTTGTCAATCGTGCTCCCTTTTTATCAACCATCAATCTGCGTAGTTTTCCTTTAGCCAATTTTCTATGTAAATCAAGTCAGGCTTCTTGATAAACACTCTTCATGTGTCTTGTCTCCTCTACACTCTAAACTCTACAAATGTGGATGCTAAGGGAAGACCTTCTTTACTCAAAAAAATACATCTTATTCGACAATGACATGAAACTATGTCCGCGTAATTTTCTTATCTTTTTCAGGGCCTTTGGGGTTGATCAATTTCAACTTGTATTTTTTTAAGAAACATTTTTTTTCTTTCTTGAACACCCAAGTGCTCATTAAAAAGTGTCATTGATGTCTCTTTGTGTAATAATATTTATTGTAATGCTTTCTATTTTAATGTATTATTTTAATTGACAATTATGTTATAAAAAAACATAAAAAAAGAGATTGGTTACACAAGGACAAGAGATTATAACTTTTTGAAAAATGTCATTTGTTAGACACCCTTCATTAAATAAAATTTGCTAATTTTTTCTTGTATAATTTTATTTCTAACTGTACATAGGTACATGGGATATGATAAAATGTTTATTTATTATTTTATTTAAAATTTTAATTAAAATTTAAACATCTCTTTTACATAATTTAATTAATATTCTCTGTGGTTTACAAATTAGTTCAAGTACAAATACACAGACAAGAATTTTGTGAATGCTAAAATATTTTAGTTTTTCATGAATAAACGGTGACATCATCTTTTTTTTGGTTGACACGTTGTAGTTAATCTCAATTGAGATAGAGGTACCGTCTAATAAACCGTATGAAGGATGAAGATAATTTTTTTATTGTTTAAATTTTTCACCAATTCAGCACTCGCTCGTTGGATAATAATTTTTTTAAGAAAGAAATTAATACATTTGAGATTTATTCATATATAAATGCCCCAGGTTATTAAAGACTAAACTTAACAAGGCTTGACTTTATGGTTTTGTTAAATGTATTATGAACACAGTTTATTAATGACACATCTCACAGAAGGGGTACAAGTAAAAATTCATGGCAAATTTGAGCTCACACACACAGTCTTTTTATTATTACTTGTAGTTTATCTATACCTTGACTTTCATTCTGTTGTTTTTCCTCTCTCTCTCTCCAGGGTTGTAATGTATGCAAATGTAATGTTGAACGTCTCCACTTTGGTGAAATTGCTGTTGTGTGTGGTATAAAATAAATTTTTTTGTAGTGTGCAGTTTATGTACAGGGTTTGTCACTATTTTTTTATTATTATTTTCAATGCATTGTCAACACAATAAAAATGTTGTGACATGTCGTAAAAACAATATTTCAATTAGAATTCAATTTTTGTGTACAGTTCATTCAATGAATACATCTCGTGGGAGTGGACTAGGTCCTACTGGACGTTTTTTCTTTAATTTTCATTCACTTTTGTCCAGTTTCTCTTTGTCTCATTGGGACTCTCCACTGTCCCATGAGAGTTGAGACTCTCATTGTTTTTTCAGTAGAGAATTAATATTTATACAAATTAATCATTGTTCATTGACATATTCAACAATAGAAAATAACAAGTAAATTCATGCAAAAAAATGATAATTTTGCCTACACATTATTTAAAAACACCCTGTATGCTTGACATAGTGATGTGTGACTTGGAGCCAAAAAAGGATGGTTTTTTTGGTGTTACACAGTAAAAACAGGGCCATTAACATTTGTTTTAAATGCATAATATAATTTTTTTTTCCTCATCTTACACAACAATCTTCCTTCTTGAAAAACCAAGCCAAAAATTCTGTAGTGTATAATAAATGGATTCGCCTGGAAGGAATCAAATGTTGTTCCTCTTTTTTAAAAAATTACAAGCATACGAGTATTGTGCACACACATAAAGACTAACTGAGATTCTACTAAAAGAGAATCATTTTACAGCATTACATGATGCATCAGGCATTGTACTACTTTAAAAGTAGTAAAATATTTTGTAATATCAAAGTCAATTTTTATTTTAAATAGCTAACAACTCAATGGCAAGGTTCTTTTTTTGCATCTTTCATTTGCCTTCCTCTACTAAAACTGCACACATGGAGAATAATCAAAAAATTCCAAATGGAATAAGATACAATTGCCTAGGGAGAAACTTATGACATGTATACGTTTATATGTATCTAAGATACAGGGTAAGCCCCATGAAAAAAGCTCGTGTACACTTTGTATGAAGAGTCATGTCTTCGTTTACATTCCAATCGTTTATCCTTATAATAATCATACGGTATGAATACCACATAAAGTGTGCAGTAGCTTCAATTCCTATTTATAAAAGTATATTTACATGTATCAGAGGAAGAGATTTAAAAAAAATTATTAATCTAAACTTCATCTCTTCATCTCTCCCTTCCCTCCAGGGGAGCATCGTGGTGAAAAATTTACAAGGAAAAAAAAATCGTTTCACAACTTTTGACTAGCCACTTAAAAACCATTGACTTGTTTGTTAAATAAATTTTCCAGTTTGTTGACATTCTAGTTAAAGAAATTCTTCCTTCTGGAAGTTTAAACTTGTTTTTTTTGTCTGCTTGAAAATAAATTATTATTTGTGTTAAAATTCCCTACTGGTTTAGTTCATTTGGTGACAAAAAAGATTTTCAAGAGAATTTACAATTTACAATTGATGGAATAAAATTTACTTGAATCTTTATTCATTTTAATTTTGTAAGTTTGTTTTTAAAATTTTTAAAAAGTAATATTACATTTAAATATTTTATTCATAATTTAAACTCAATTGTTCATCCTTTTTTATTTGGTGCGTCCTTCATAGATTTAATTTTTAGCTAATTTTTATTTGTACATTATGACTAAGCAAATGGAGCTTTTTTCATGTTGAAAAAAAATCTTTGTTCCATAGTCAATTAGAATGACTATGATAATGTTAATTTAATCTGACGAAACACATTTTATTTACAATACCGTTCTCATACCATAATACCTTATGAGTTGCGACTCACTGGCCCCCTTCAGTGACTCCAGTGTATGTATTCATGGGTAAATAAATAATAGTGGTATTATAATTTTATAAAATCTTATGATGGTCCGAAAACGGCGTAAAAAAATTTATTTGCACAGAACAATGGAACAAGAATAAGAAATGACATCATTTTCTACACCTAAGAATCATTGGGTGACTCAGTACATTTATCTTGTCTTTTTTTGTAAATCATCTGTATTGTGTGCTACATTGTGCACGATCACGACGGCTCAACTTAACCGTGGACCAAAAGCCACAAAAATAGGGGAAAAAACGGAAGACTATGTTGAACCATCCAAATTATTTTTTTTGTGCCTTTGGTGATGCCTAGTAATATTAAAGATGAAAAAAAATTGCAAAGTTTTTTTTTGCCTCTTTCTCTCTCTCTCTCTCTCCTGAGGACTGAGGTAAATTGTATGAGATCACTGGAAGGATATTTTTTAGTATGCAGGAGTGCAACCGGCGGGTGCATCATCTTGATATTATTTAGTTGGTCATGATAATTTTCATTCTCATAATAATCCAAGACTCTTTCTTATCATCTTATTTCCATTTTCTCCCTTACATCATCGTCGTACGATTAGTGACTACTAGACAATTTATTAAAGATAAGTTAGTCTCTTTATTTCCTCGGAGGCTCTTATTGTTAGTGAAAATACGAGTTCTTGTCTTTCTCAACTCTCAAAAAACAAAGAATGTGGACTTGTGTGCTGTACATTGTACACATCTCTCTCTCTATAGATTAAAAGAGAGACTTGAAACGTTTTTTTGAGAAAGAGGTGAGGCAGAGAGAGAGAGAGAGAGAGATCTAAGATCTAGACAGTGTATGAAAATTTGAAAATTCATCTCTTTTTATATATCAACGACAGACTACAGATATTGACCAAAGACTTGTTGTGGGTCTTTAGGAGAAAATTCATTTAATTTTATAAAAATTATAATTTCATTATAATAACCATTTTCAGTTTGATTCATGTACACTAAAGAAACGTGTGTGTATGTACTCATAGTTTTTTTAATATTATTCCTGCTCATCCTTTTTGTGCCAAAAAGAATCCCTTTTGATTTTGGTTGTCGTCGTTCACAAAAAGAAAACGAGTCAAAAATGTGTTTTGCCTGACTGTGATGTTGTGAGTTGGGTAAAATATGGTGTTGGTGTGTTGGCTATCTGTTCTTCTTCTTCTGGTTGTACATTTTGCCGTAGAGGCGTTTCGCAAGGCCGATCATAAAATTTGCATTCGTTCGTGGCTCACCTACGTTTAAGACTGTAGGATCAGCACGACCATATAACATGTACATAATGAGTGTATATATATAAACTTTTTACCTTTGACTTTGTGCACATTTTTTGCACTATATGCTCCCCTACACCGTCAAAAATTTGGTCTCTCTCTCGCCTCATGGCATAATAATTTGCAAAGAGAAGACTGTACAGTGTAGATTATTAGAGAGAGAGAGAGAGAGAGAGAGAGAGGAGGGGATGGGGAAGAAGAAGACGAATGACTTTTTATTCTGTACGGCATCCACACACTGGTTTCTACCTCAAAATTTATGCAAAACTCTGTCTTCTACCTGTGTACATGTATATTTATACGATGTTAATGGATAAACAAAGTCAAAAAAGATTGGCAAAGACGGACACTAAAAGAGATAGCTCACATATCACTTTGTACTTATCATTAGAAGATGAAAACGGCAGCCCTGCCTTTTCATATCTACACACACACACATATTTCAATACTCTTTTACCATTAAAGTTACCTGATCTTCTCTAACTTAGAGTGAGCACGAATCATAGTAAACAACAAGAGTTGGAGTTGTACAGTCAAGTGGTAATATTAATTGCAAGTTTTTTCTTTTGGTCAACTAATTCACATTCCATGAGTTGAGTTTAAAAATTTTATATACTCCTTCAACAAATAAAAACTATAACTCTTCAGCTTCAGACAGTGAGACAGAGAGAGAGACTGGAATGTGCAATCTATAAAAAGTGAGCAAAGTGTAAACTGCAAACAAGTTAAAAAAACAATATATTTAACTATTACGAAAACGATTCTATAATACAAATTCTATTCACTCGATATTTTAGTTGTGGAGAGACAAGTAAGAACGTGGAATAAAATAAAGAGTGGGTAAATAAATATATAACACCACGTCCATTGTATAAATATATAAATGTATATATATATATATATATACATTGTTGTTTAAAGGTTATGTTAAAAGTTTTCGCATCGCTAAGTTTGAACAGAAAGTGCCAATGGACTTTACTTCTTGGTCTTCATCCTCATCTTCGTTAGCTCAGTCGTTCGTGTCCTCATGATCTGTTGAGCTTCTTTAATTTTTTTCAACTTTTGTATCTCTCTCTTAACTTACCAAAAAGTTAAAAGGCAAAACCTGCCCTTTCTATCTCGCCAGACTTTGACTTCCTACATAAGTACCTTTAGTGTATAAAAGAGAAGACCATTAAAAAGACTAAATAGTTTATATGAGAAAATATTTTTCATCTTTTGAACATTCTACATGCTCAGTTTAAACAGTATAGAAAATTATATTGCAAACACATGTGACTTCACCCTTCTTCTAAAAATTTCTTCAACTCAAAACTCCCCATCTCTATCTCACCTCTCTCTCTCTCTCTTTTGTGTGTTGTCTGCAGTCTGTATAGATTGTCTGTGCATAATATTGATTTGAGTCAATCAGTCATTATGTTTTGTGAACAAGTTGAAAGTACAAAACACTTGTGGTTATCCTCCTCATTCATCCCCTATAGGCCAATCCAAGGAATTTAATTCAAAGATTCTTTGTACACTAAATTTTATTTCATCTTGTCTTCGTCTCTTGTGTACATTGTAAATTTTTGTAGAAAAATGCTCTTTTGAAAAAAAGTTCCAAGAATTTTTGATTATTGTACCTACAATGTACTCTGATTTTTTATTCTATTCCATTTTCCAAATGACTACAGATACACTTTAGTTTTAGTGTCTTGTGTGTGTGTGGGTGTTGAAAAGTAAAGTGTGTGGATTTTTGTTTCAATTTGGTTTTTTTTCGCAAAGTACCCAAAGTGTTCAAATCACGTGGAAAACCTTATTCCTTTTTGCAATCATTGTCTTTTGCCAAAAAAAATTGAATTGAAAACGGGATTTATTCCTAAATGATACAGAAGAAGGAGTAGAAGAACAACAACAATCAGCCATCCCCTCCTCCAAAAATAATAATCAAAATGCATAGAAGTTCTGCAAGGAGTTCGAGGAAACGTGTAAACGTTGTGAATGGTATGTGTGTTGACAAATAATATAATATAAAAATTGCCAAATATTACAATAATTTATTTTTAAATCATGTTTTTTACTATATAAGAAAACAAAACCCATCATCATCATGTATCTAGTTTGTCTCTCTCTCTCTCTCTTTCTCGTTGTTTTCAAGTTTACTGAGTCTGAGGGGTGAAATTATGGTCGTATTTCAAATTTTATTATCTTTCCTTTCAACTCTTGTCCTCATCAAACACATATTATTGTAAATGTGTTGACCAAAGATGTCTGTAATCTTTTCACCTGTAATCATTATCTTTTTTTGCAAAAAAATATATCATATTACATTCTTCAAAAAAATAGATATTAGATATTGGTCATGAGGGCTAAATCTTTCAAGATAAATAAATACTTTAGCATGATAGTAGTAAAATACATAAGATACATAAGACGACAATATTTCCAGAGAGATTTATAGACCGCCATTTTTTTATTATGATTGAAAAACAAATTAAATATAAATAATTTATGTATTAGAGAAAAAAAACCAAGTCTATGATATATGTACAGGTACGTTATACTTAATTTCAACATGGTAAATCAAATAGATTTCATTGACTTGTCCTATTCTTCAATATTGTACTCTAATATATATTATACACCTTTTTCCGTCATGATCAGGGCTTGACGATGTCGATGTGTGACTTTGAGTCCAACTCTTGGTTGCATGTATGGTAATATATAATGATAGTTAACTTGAGTATTATTTTATACAGATTTTTTTTTCTTCTTTTGTCTAATCTGTAATGAGTCATTTATTCAAGGGTTTGAATTCCCTTGTATCTTTTACATAAAATGATGGGGGTTTTTGAATAAATTTTATTTTTATTTTAACTGGATATATGTATCATCATACTCTTGTTTTCTGCTTTTGGAACTTTGACAATAATATTTTATGTACATGCCTAGGTACTCACACTCTTAGCATTGTACACAAGAGCAAGAGCAAAGAGTTAAACGTTTGAACAATGTTAATTTAAATAATCAAAGAGAGTTACTATTTCGCAAATGTATATAACCTTCTTAAAAGAGGTGTAGCTCAAAGAAGAGAATATTTTTTTTGAGAATTTGTCTTACTACGAAAGGGAATAAATTTGAATATGTATGAATTGATTTTCTACATGTAAAATAACATATGTTCATTTACTCCTCTTGTCTCTTATACAGATCGTCCTTACAATTTTTTTATGAAAGGTTTACGCTTTGAAATATTATTTAGTATTTTATTTTGCATTTAGAATAATCTTTCTAAAAAGAATTATATGCAGAAATTATTATGATTTTTAATGTCCCTCATCTTTATTCAACCCGGAAACTATGTATACTTTACTCATAATAGTTATGAGGTCCTAGTTTTACTCAAAGAGGATGATTTAGCTATTATATTTAAAAAAGAAATAATTTAACTGTATTTAAAAAAATTATTGAATTTGATTCAGCTTAAATAGAAAATTGCCAAGTTGATTTTAAAAGCCCATTAAAATTTGTCACATTTATTATGTAGACAAGCCCCTGTCACAGTCAATTGGAGTCACAACAGGAATTTAGTAATAAAGACAGAAATTGAAGTGTAATCAGCTTCATTAGGAAAAACAACATAAAGTGCTTATTCCACAAAAAAAATAAAGAAAATGATTTTTAAGCAAGTCAAAGGAATTTGTCTACAGTAGCGGCATTAATGTAAAATGTTAAATGTTATCAATGTTGAAAAAAGTACACATGTAGAGAGAGAGAGAAAAAAAAACTTGAGAAAAATGTCTTAAGGTGTGTATCACACACACACAAGAATTGAAGGAGGTACAAAGAAGTAAACGACGTCAAGTGGTGTGTTTAAAACACGAATTTAATGAGTCGTTGGTGAAGTCAAGCAGAGGAATCAATTAAAAAGAATTCTCAAAAAGAGCCAATCATTCAAAGCTAATGTCATCATCTCATTAAAATAGTCACCTGCAATAGAGTCTCTGTGTGTGTAATCTACACGGTGTTTTGTAATAATGGGAATATATCCTCGTACATGTACATTCTGGAAGTAAAGTTCCCTGTTGGACATTAGATCAATGGATAATAATGTCAAATGTAATGTGTAATGTATATTATTGTATTTTCTCCATATACATATCAACATCAACACACAGCAAAAAAAGGAGGGGGGATGGGATATAAGAACTCATTAAATGGTAAAACATAAGTAAGCCTTAAATGTTTTGAATCTAATCTAGCAAACTCAATCTTTCACTTGTTGTGTTCTTATTCAATAAGTTGTTCCCTGTGTTTGTGTGTGTGTCTTTTTACGATTTTTTTTTCATTTCATTCCATTTGCTACTTGAATTTCAATTACGAATCCATTGCCATTGGATTCCTCGTCGATTCAATTCAATATATAGTATATATATATATACACCAATAATGACAATCAATTGAACCCCCTTGATGGAAAGAAAAGGAGAAAAAAAGGGTTTCTTCAAGTTTCTCCAAGAGTCGTGAACGGCTCTTGAATTCATGTTTTTCCCGAATTACCCTTTTTTCTTATGCTGAGACAGACACAAGAAGAATCTCTGGGGAATCTCTGTACCTTTTTTCTGTCTTGTGTTGAGAGAGAGAGAGATGAAAACTCTGAAATTCCTTTTGTTCTTTTTCTCCCCCTCTCAAGATGCTACTCTCCGTTTTTATCAACTTGTCTCGATAATAACTTTCATCTCCCTCTCCTTCTCTATCTACGTAACTCTTACTTGTTAGTTCTTTCTAGTCAGAGAAAAAGTTGTGATTTGATAAAATTATTATTATTGGTTTAACTAATAGTAAAAAGGGGAACAATTTGCATGTTTTGTTCCATTTTCTTTAACACTAAGAAAATATATTAGAGATTACAGATAAATATTTTTCCATGTTATTTTACTTGATAATCAACGCCAGACCATTAGTTGAATTTGTACATAAAGTAGAACATCTCTTTTGATTGTCATGTTACAATTCACAAAAATTCTTTCACATTTTTTTAACTTGTGTAATTGCCAATTGCATTTGGTTTACATTTACATATTTTTTTTTACTGTGCATAGGAATAGGATCATAAAATTGTTAATTTCTTTTTATTCATCATGTAAGCACATTTGGGATTATAAAGGGAATGTAGGATTGAAGGGGAGGACTTTATATTGACAGATGATAGAGAAATATAATTGGAAATATTAAATCATGAAAAATCATCAAATTTTTCTCTTGTTCTGTTCTTGCTCTTGTTGTATGTATTGTCAATATCTATTATAATATGACATGAAAACATATTAAACAATAAGAGATAAGTAGAGTTTTGAAAAAACAAGTAATAATATATATATATATACGTACATGTACAGTAGGTACATATGAATGAATATTATCAAGAAAAAAAAACTTTCGCTTATGAATTTACATGTCCTCTCCTTTTCTCCTCCTTCAAGACGTTCACTTTAATAAATTCCCATGCATGTGTGGAGATAAGAAGAAATAAATGGTTGGTTAAAATAATGTAATGTATTATTTTATATTATCATGTGGATTGTGGATTGTGTAATAAACAAAAGAAGGAAAAAAAGGAGGGAAGTGAGATATGATGATGCGACAGATCCAACATTGACATGTGTCCACTATTTTTCATTCAAACACCAACTCCAACTACAATAATTCTGACTCTGTATATTTTTTGGATTACAAGAGGAGACTCTCTAGAAAGTGAATTACAAGTACAATCCAATTTTTATGAATGGATGCGGTCATAGTCAAATTGTAAGGGGGGGATGAGATATGAATTAAAGTGAATGTACATAATAAAAGTGCATGACATTTTTGATGAAAGCAGGTCTCCTCCACTTATGCAATATTTTTTGTCATCTCTCTCTATCTCCATCCCTCCTTAATTGGATATTGATCGACCACAGTTGGGGCTCAATTATCAAAATCTGATGACATTGTACTGACAGCTTGGAGATAATTCTAAGAAAGGACATTTTGTTTTGTTTCAACCGTATAAAATTTATCTTTTAATTTTATCTTTGTCTCCATCTCTCTCTCTCTCTCCCTCTCTAGAAGGGCAATCATTTTTTAAATATAGTTTGTAATGTACCATGTAAAATATACAGTTATTTTTCAATGAATGATTATAGGGAATACATATATCCTGTGTGTGTGAACCTTAAAAATTAATTTAAACTTACAGTTTGTCTAATGAGTAGTAACTGAAAATGAGCAATCAAAATCAATTTCAACAGAACAATCTTTTTTTCTAAAATTTTTAACAGTATCCTGTATAAGACACAATAGTGATAACAGTAAGCATGTGTGGCTAGCTATGATTCCCGCTATAATTATTTCAATTTCTTAATTAAAACAAATCATTACATATTATTTATGTACTCTCTCTCTCTGTGAGAGAAGGGGAGGTGTCTATATATATATACCTACATGAACATTAGCATTTTAACAATTATTTTTTATCAAACTTACATATCCAATTACACCTGTCCTGTCCTTATAACAGTAAATGGTTTTTGAGAGTCTCAGGGGAGATAAAACAAAGTGTACATAATATTAGTTGTGTTGTTATGTACTATATTAACTTTACAATTTTTGTACACTTTAAAAACAATTAATGTTAGTTAGTTAAAATGATGTTATATATTGTAAAATCGAAAGGTTTTTATCATAAATTCTCTCAGTTTTATATTCCCAACTCATTTGTGTGTGTGTACTAATCAATTGTGCACCCACAGTTTATTACCGCAAGGTGTCCGCCGTCCGGCCTAGATTAATTATTAGTTTAATTATAATTACTGTTTACCAACAACGAAAAATAATAATAACATAGTACATTACATGATACATATGTACAGGTATGTACTTCATTTTTAAAACTATTATTAATTATTCTACCTGTAAATCTCTTTCTGCTAATAAGTATATATCTAAATGAAAATGTACATACTTTTTTGCTAATGCTGACCTGCTACAGATACCATGTCTACCTGTATGTATACTATACAAAATGGCAAACACACACACATGTCATGGACAAAAAAACAAAGTTTGAGGTTGAGGCATTGTTTGTGACTCATATAAAATTACAGGTGTATGTAGATTGGAGGCTAACCCTACGGCTCTCATTATGTCGCCGTCATGATCCTTTTAACTCATATGAAAAACTTTATTCAACAAAATGTATCCGTAATAAGAGAACTTTTTTTTACATAACAATAATGCTCCAAGACAAAATATAAATTGTAATGTGTTAATACACTTAATACATACAACAAGAAATAATATAATTATTTTATATACCTGTAGGCCTGTATGTGTTTGGATGCTGCATGGTAATTTGTTTCATGATGATTCTCTTCTTATGAAGGCTTCGTCTTATTTACACATTTTCTAAAGGCCATTTTTGTAAAGAATATTTACCATTAACTATCCTTCTACTTGACTACACACACATACACACATGGCACACTACAGTGTACAGTGTGTGTGTCTCTTGTGTGTAAATTCATTACATTACGCCATACAAAATATGTAATTAGTATAATAAACATTTGTAAAAGAAGAGAGAGAGAGAAACAAACAATTTTAAATTCCAAACAGGAATTGAGGTAGGAAGTTCTTTCATAGTTGGGGGGTAAGTTGTTGTTGTGTGAGTTGTGAGTCAAAAAATTATGTGTACAATTTTTTTTTAAGTTTCACCTTTGTCACCCTCGTTCTTGTCTTGTGAGGGAATGAGAGGAAAAATGCGAGAATAATTCTCAATTTTCCGCACGGATATCAAAACAAAAAACTTATTATTATGTTATTGCCAATTCCACACACTTTTATATATCCTTACTATTCTCAACTACCCCATCATCAAAATGACGTTAAAAATTGTTAAAGGTATTGCTCCTGGAAATTATTGTTTCGTGTAACTTGAATTATATAATCATTATCCTCCCTCTTTTTTCTCGTATATCCTCCTTTTATTATTATTATCTATCCTCATATCCTCCAACCTCTTCACACTCAAAATGAAAATGAGTCGTGGTGATGATGATGGAATAAATATATTATTTAATGATCATCCCCTTCTTACAAAATCTTTGAATGTCGGCAGACGCTCCAAGTCTTACTTCATCCTTCTCCTGTGTATTAGTATACTTGATATACTTTAATATATGAAAAAAATATATTATTATATATATTATTATACTCTTAAATATTACTAAGTCATCCACCCATTATCCATGTATTGAGCTATTATCTCTAATAATATTTTTCATATATAGTCTCTGCCTATATCAGTGATTTTAATCTTGGAAGAGTGTAGAGAAAAGCCACGAAAAAGGCCCACACACATAATGTTAGTTAAATTTGAAACGGAAAATAATAATAATGAAGTGAAGACGGTAGAAAATTCAAATGATGTGGAAAAAAAATTAAATTATTATTCACATAAATGGAGTTGACAATTTCCTCGGTGGTGGTTGAACTTGTCGAGTCGAGTGTGGTGAAGCGGTGGTGGCGGGTGAATTTATGGGACAAGGACTTGGTGAAGAACTTTTTTTTATTACATCTTAATTTAACATTTCAAGACGAATAAGGAGAGACACGTTGAACATGAAGATTTTTTTTAATAACAACTTTTTACACCATCCTCACCTTTTTCTCTTTATTATCCTCTCTCATTTTAAAATTCCTCAAAGAATTCTCACCCTCTCTCTCTCTCTCTCTCTCTCTCTGTCAACAATTTTATGTATATAAGGTAATCAATTGACGGGCGTAAGAGTAGAAAAAGTAAATAGAAAAAAAAAATGGTCAAGTCAATGCCAATGAAATGAATATTCTAAAAAAGAATATAATTTTCCTATCAAATTTCCAATCCCAATCTGTCTATCTGTACAATACAGTACAAAAAAGAAAAAATATTGTTGATGATGTACATTATTAAGTATGTGTACAAGTATGGTACAATCAATTTTTTTTCAATAGAACTATCACTTTTTACAGAAAAAAATTAAAGATGAGTAGAATCATGTTACAATGATACTAAAATAAAATTGTGCAATCAAGGAGGAGAATAATTTGAGATGAAGCATAGTAATTTCAGCATTTTCTTCATCAAAAGAAGAAGACGAAGGAGAAAAAAAATGATTACACAAGACAAAGAGAAGCATTATATATTTAAGAGTCGAGAAATATTTTGTAATTATCCAGCTGATAAACGATTATGGGTTAAAATGTTTGCCTTGGAGTAGGAAGTTATACATGTATGCATGTATAACTAATAAAAGAAGTATAGAATATTACATGACAGTTTGGCAAAACTGTTGGTGATTAAAGAGATAGAGTGAAGGACTGGTTTTTTTTGTTATATTATTATTATAGAAAAGTTTTGTGATTCCTTAAATTTTTTTCTTGTATTGCATTTCATCTTGTTACTTTTTTAAACATGTTTCCCATTTAATTCCAATTGTACATCTCTACATGTAATCTCTATCTGTAGTTCCGCATCTCGTATCTCTATAGTCCATTCCATTGCACGCGTGTCTTGGTGGTCACTTAACTGATCAAAACTATGACAAGTTGGAAAAATTCTCATGCACTTTTTATGTGAAAAAATAAGACATTTTGTGTAATATGATATTGTAGCCATATATATGCAAAAAAAATAAATAATAATATTGTGGATTGTACACATAGTAAATTTGTAACCAAAGAAAAGAGAAGATGGAACATTCATACACGAGACTGACACAAATAAGTGTGTAGGTCATCCATCTTCTGTCCAATATGGCCCATTAGTTTCTTTCCTATGTGACGACTATCTCTTAATAAGTTTTTTCCCCTCGACGTCAATCACAGAGGCACATTTTGAGATTTTTTCAGAGTACTATCTTATGTACATTGTACTCGTATGTATGGCTCCAGGAAATGTAGAGAGAGAGATGCATGTACAATTATTTTGTTTTTATTTAGTTACAACTATTTTGCATTGTCCTTTCATCTTATATAGAAATGTAAAACTCTTGTTAGTAGTGCAAAAGTCTACACATAAAAAACAAGGTATTGAGATCGAATTACAAGTTTATGTTTGTTTTCTTCTTCTTCTTTTCCTTCTTACGGAGTAAAAGAGGAGGAGGAGAGTGATGATGACAAAAACAAAGCCAAAGTGTTATCCTTCTTTTATTTTAACTTGGTCTTTTAAATTCTTTTCCCCAGGCTGCCCATCATTTCCCATGTTGTGTATTTTTTTTATTTTAACACATTCAGTTCAGTAGCAAAATAAATCTATAGCAAGTTATTGTTCTTATTGTTTATTTTACATGTTTTGTGTACATTGTACACAGGTATAATGCTAATTAGGTTATTCTGTCAGATGTAACAATCCCACTACATGTATGTGTATGTATACTCACGTTTTTTAGCCAACTAAAGAAGTTTTTTTATATGTAGATTGCCTATGTATGTATGTACCATGTATTTTAATGCTGGCAAGGAAAGTTCTTTTGTTTCATTTTCCGACCTGACGACCCCCATTAATTTACTCCTCTCCTGTCAACTTTTCCAACTTATTCGATTCCTTTTTTTGACTGTGTGAGGATCACAATTTCTTTAATGATAGAAAATAGTGTGAGTTCATTTTCATACAAAACGTGACGTCTGTCTACATTAATATGTAGCCGGTGTCCTTTTCAAAAAATAAAATGTCTTGATTTTGGAGCCTTAACAAAAAATTTAATTTGGGAAAGGAGTGAGCGCTTATTTATGTAGATGGAATTTGGATTCCTTATTATTAAAATTAAAATTATTCAAGGGTTTACTTTTATGTATAAGGACATGATCGATCGTATCAAAAAAATGATGGTCTCAAACTTAAACATTAACATACACGCAATGCAATGGGGACAATGTTTTTTTTAACCGCTTAAAAAGTCTCACACCTGATGTTTGAACATAACAAAAGGTTATGACTCACTCTTATTCTCTCTAGACTAGAGACAGACCACACAAAATAATGACACCCCCTCTCAGAAAATGCACCTTTGTTTCCGGAGCATAAGGCAAAAAAAGTTTGAACTTGTAACAATCAATCTAGATTTTTATGAATCATCCAAAATTGGGTACTTTCACTGCACTATTTTTTTTCAAGTACCACACATATGCACATTCATATGACACAGTACAGATAAGATAGAAATGTATTGTGTAGGTGCTTATTATTTGAACCAAAATAAATCAATAAACTCATTTTCAAACTGCATAGGGGGAGTCATGCATGAATTGGTAATATCTGTATTATTGACGTAATTTCGTGATGCACTCATCAAAATAATAATAATGCCTCATCCTAGTCATCCTTTAATTTTTTTACTACAAAAGTATTGTCACAATCATAAAAAAAGTGATTGTCGTCACAACTTATAAATTGTTCAACAAAGAAACAAAAGAAAAATGATTCATGGTCAAATATTAAAATATGGGTTAGTTTTGATTTGTAATAATAAAAAATATTATCATTGTCCCAATAAGTACTTGAGTGTTGATAAGTCTTCATGTTTAATTCTTTTTTTGTAAAAAAAGTCACACTCTATACACTACATAAGTCATGTTTACACAAAAAAAGACAACGTTTTTTTTGTCAAACGTTACATTTCCTGACGCTCAAAGTGAAATGTTTTTTAACCAAAAGATGAGTTTTTTTCACAGATACAGATAATACATGTTGTCACTTGATCCCGTTATGTTTTTGTGTGTGTCTGGTTGAAGAC
Organism: Arrhopalites spinosus; assembly: GCA_034700945.1. Classification (NCBI taxonomy): domain Eukaryota; kingdom Metazoa; phylum Arthropoda; class Collembola; order Symphypleona; family Arrhopalitidae; genus Arrhopalites; species Arrhopalites spinosus. The sequence goes on from JAQIVZ010001451.1 coordinate 28,146, forward strand.
AGATAAATTTTAAATCTTGGTTTAGTAATAATACACTATTGGCTTAGAATAGTGTTATCTTTGTCTCTCTTTTTTTATGGCCATGTTTCTTTTTTTTGTGACCAAAAAGCAACAGGATTTTTGCGGTGGAAATGACAGGGACAGAGTCAAAAAAAGATTGAAAAATAATATTAACCTCCCCTCCTTTTTTTGATACTCTTATACAAGTGTACAAGCCGTCTACGGTGTTTGTCGGTGTGTTTCACAGAGAGAGACTTGTCCCACACCAAAAAATATTTCAACAATTTCCAAAAAAAAACTACACATATAACTAAACTAACTACAACTTGTTTATTCTGACACTGTTTTTTTTGGTGGAAAAAAAAGTAAAAATGAACGTGACGTCGTGACGGACTTATTGAGTCTCCTGTGTCCAAAAGAGACAAAAAAAGAGGCTACATGTTACACGCTTCTGAGTGAGCTACATACAACAATACTCAATGTATACCTTATAGAGTAAGTATTTTTGCATCACAAGATTTATTGTCCAACTCTTCTCATTCTCTCTTCATTTCTTCTTACCCCAACTGAAATTGGGACTCTCTTTTTACTTCATTTAATTCTATTTGTTATCTGACTCTGCAGAAAATTCCATTGACAAAAATCTCACATACATTGCCATTGCACGTCTACAGGTATGTACATTGTACAATAAATAGCCAGAATATTTTTGCTACATGCTCGCATGTGCTTTCGTCATGAGCCACGTCTTGTGTATAAAATCTTACTGTTCCAGGTAGGATTAAAGTAAAGAAATAAAAAAACCAGTGGCTATCTTTGAGGAGGAGAAGAACCAGCAGAAGACTTAAAAAATAAAGTTTTATCTGTGGAAGTAAAGAATAGGAATAAAAAAAAAGTTAAAGTTGTTCCTCAACTGTAACATTTTTATATGTTAAATTATCCTCTACTCTACACCGTCTCATTGAGGTTTTGGTGGTTGTGTTGTGATTACAGTGTAATTCGCAATGGTGTAGTTTGATGGTCGTTTTTTGGCATGGCACCAATTCACTGTAACTTTTTTCGCACCTACTTTACTCACTCTTCCTTATGATATGGAGGAAGAAGAAGATGATGTTTTGTATACATAAAGTAATATTACCAGGCTCAGGAGTTTATAGGATTACCTTGACTTTACCATTTCCCCTTCTTCTTGTGTATAGTTTGTACTTTTCTGTGTGTATAAAAGAAATAGTTTTTTGTTTCATTTTATTGTCTCTTTGACAATGAAATTAGATTCCTTTTTTTTGTGTGTATTATTATTATGAAAAAAAGTACAAAAAAAACTACATCAAATCAGTTTTAGCTGTTATAACTCGTATTTCATTTTTCTCTCTCTCTCTCTCTCTATTTTTCTTACATCACTTCTTCCCCATGATTTTGTTCCGAGTTTTCTGAGTAAAACTAGCAAAATACAAAAAAAAGAAGAAAACTAACTGCAGAAGCCAAGCTTTACAGATATAATTTATAAGCGTTGATGACTCAATTGTCATTTTTTTCATGCTTCAAATAAAAGGTTTTTTTTTCGTCTAGGTGGTATACGTACTTACATAAAAATATGACAGTTAACTTGGAGAGTAATACAAAAAATTCCCATTTTTATTAGATATAACTTTAACATTTGAAGAGAGAGAGAGAGAGACTATAAAGTTAAAATATTATATTTTATTAAAGTTATGATAAATTAAAATGACATCCATGAATTTAATCGGAATTAGAGAGAGAGAGAAAATAAAATAACAAAAGATTTAATTCAAACTCGCGTGCTTATCTTTTTTGATGGACCTACACCACGAAAATTGGAGAGAAAGAGAGAGAGAGAAAAAAAAGTAAGAGACGTGAGAAGAAAGATTACAAAGAAGAAGAAGAAAAAGATGTTTATTCTTATCTTTGATAAATTAGACTGCGGACATTGTCGTGCTAATTTGACAAGAAGGCGTGATTCCCCAAACTATAACGGCAAACAATCATACCGCAAATCTAAATGCTTCGTTACGCATTTCTTTGTTTACTTTGCAATTCTGGCCTTTTGGCTCATTTCTCTCTGTCTCTCTCTCTCATCATAATCATTGGCAAGATTTTTTTTTTTTTTGTTCCTGCTCCTGCAACTCTCTCAATGGGAGGAGACGGCGTGAAGCGAGGAGCAAAAACATGAAGTGTATCTGTACACAGATTAAATGATTAAAGATTCCCTCTACTGATAACAGATAAATAGTTTATTATTGTGTAATCGATCTCCTGATTGCCGACCGTGATACAAATACATAATATGTACTCATGTTATTATTTCTGCTTAGGTAAATCTTCTCTATTTAAATATAGTTATGCAAGTATCATACAGGCTTGATATGGATTTTTAACTAGAGAGAGAGAGGGGGATTTGAAGGTGAAGACAATTTATTTCCAATCAGATTATTTAAATATATCGATATCGTTATACATATACAAGAAACTTCTCCGAAGAGATTCTTTCGTTTTTTTATATATAATATATCATTGGATTATGGCGAAACATGTAGACTTGATTAAAGAGAATCCTGATGGTTGATAAAATGAAGGGATGAGCTGAAGGACTTTGAATAAATCAGGCTACCGATGACAGACGATTAGATTCAAACTTCTAGAGTCTTCAAGAGAAAGACTTTTTTTAGGGGGAGGAAGATCTTTGACGAAAGAAGAAGAAGAAGGAGCTTCATCATCATGATTGAGCTTCATCGTTCACGTAAGAAATACCGTGGAAAAAATAGTTTTGAATCAAAGAAGTAAAAAAGGGCAAGACTGACACTACTGACTACTGCTGTGTCAGCTCTACGTGCATCTAAAATCCTTTGTCAAAATAAAGAAACACAAAATCCTATTAAGTTCATACCCTTTAGTCTACTTTGGCGTCAGAGAGTTAAAGCCCACCAATATCTTTTTTTGGCTGTCCTTCTTGGGTCTTTCTTTTTCGTTTTGTTCGTCTTGGTTTTTTACGATGCAAACCAAATTTCCGGCGGCGCCGTTCTTTTTTTATATTCTAATTTGAATATCAGCTATTTAATTTCTTTTTTTTGTATACATATGCATATATATGCTACTCAGCTACTGGCTTACATGTTAATTTGAAAAAAGAGAGTTAAAAATGGGACAGTGTTTAAAATTTTGAAATTGTACAAACTCTAAAATGGAATTCAATTTGGGGATTATTTTAAAATGGTTGGCACATTAAGTATTCGTGACTTTGAACAGGAGTAAAGAAGAGGAGTGGTAGTGTATTATTAGAGGAATTAAATTACATTATATATAATATACACTCTGACCCGATTTTCACAAAGGAATTTGGATTACGAATCTAGAAATTGAAATAAAGTAAAAGAAGAAGAAGCTCAGAATAAAAGATGAGGATCAATGATAGTAAAGCTATTAAAGTGGAAAATTTGAAGAAGAAGAAGAAGGGGTTAAAAAAACATGTTGTACTTGCACACTATAACCTTGCACTTGAGATTCACACCATGTCTTGTACATTGATATATATATATATATAGAACAAAATTATAATTCTTGGTCGACTGTTCTTCTTCTTTTCTCTTCTTCATCATGAGATTACCAAGGCACATTGCACACCCAAAAGTTAACGATACTAAATACAGAGTAGTTACTCAAAATTACATTACATTAGAGATTGAAAATGGTTTCTCTCTCTCTCTCTTCCGTGATCCGATGCTAGTTGTTATGGCCTTCTCTCTCTCTGTCTCTGTATGTGTGCTTCCTATCTTTAGAGAGTCATCATGAGAATCAATCAGTGTACCTGTGTGTGTGTGTTTCAACAAGATGAAGGTTTTGAAGAGCTTTTAGGACTGATAGAAAATAGAGAAAAAAAAGATGAACCTTATTTACTTTTTATGGATTTAATCTCACTCGTGCCATAAGAGCCCTACTACTAACATAGTCTTTAAGTGCATTAAAATAGTGGAAATGTATTTAAGTTGAAATGCTCTTGCTCTTGGCTATCTCTGTACACTGTACAGATGTATCTGTGTATTACAGGTATGATATTTGAGATGGGAAAAGCAACACGAAGGTCATTCAATTGAATGCTTTCCTCCATTTAGAAAGTACATACATAGAGCCCCTCTTTTTTTATTATTCTATTATTGTTATTATTACTATTATTATTTTGACATATTATGATTATTATTATGACCTCTAGGTACCCATACACCTCTGTCGAATATTTTTTAAAAGTATCTAAATGGAATTTGCCAAGTCTAGTCTCTCTCTCTCTCTCTTACACCCAAAATGAAACAGTATTTATTTTTTTGAAAAATATACAAAATAATGGAATAATTTTCTTGATACCTAGAAGGGTATAAAGTCTTGCTGAGTTTAGAAATATAAAAAAAACATTTAAAGACTTTTTAAAGGCTTTTTAAGTCTTAAGACTCCCTCCAAAAAAAGCATTGGTATGTGTAAATTGTTTAAATGTGTAAATATTCTACCTAAGGAGGTTTGGGTACAGATATATATTACATTTTATTTAACTTTTTTACAGAAATACACGTCATGTACAGGGTGAATTTTTCCAAAGTATATGGGAGTGAACGGGGACAATTTCCCCAACTTGACCATGTTAAA